>JARQZK010003845.1:0-59303 GCA_030704885.1 Cynegetis impunctata
TCGACCCACCGTTACTTTTGTACCCGGTCTCCCCTATGTACTTCTGTAGCCGCTATAACCACAAATACTGAAAACAAAATAAAATAAATATATTTAAGGGGGGGCTTCCCATACAACAACCGCGATTTTTTTTGCCCTTTTGCTCGATATTAATAATGGCAACAGGTAGGCGCTTCAAATATTCATAAAATACTCAGTTGGTATTTTTATTTTAATAATTAATAATAAAATTAAAATAAAATAAATATTTGAGGGTGGTGCATAGTTAATGGTACGGAACCCTTCGTGCGCGAGTCCTGACTCCTACTTGGCGATTTTGATTGCATCATGTAGAGAAACTATTAAATGTCAGGAAGTAAACTAATATATAAAAAAAACTCTATCGCAGCGAGCTGCATTAGAAGAGCAGGTTTTCATAACGTGATCCATTTTGGAAATATATTCAATAATTGTAATTTTTTTTCCTGGTGGGTCAACATTAAAACCTATCTCATTCAATATATCATACGAAACTATCTACTCACAATTTTAGATCCTATTGCTTCAAAACTACGCTCTTTATCATGCAACAAGATTTATTTTCTCCCCCAGGAGGTCAGCCCCCAACCAATTCGAACCAAAACCAACTCCATTCAAGATATCTTTCGAAAATACCTACCTACAAACGTTTAACCCTATTAATCCAAATTGCGACTTTAATCGCATGTAAACAAGTTTTATTTCTTTTCCCAGGGGTCAACCCCCAACCTCAACCAATTCGAACCAAAAACAACCCCATCCAAGATATCATACACCACTACCTAGATACAAACTTTCAACCCTATTGCTACAAAATTGCGCCTTCTGTCGTGTAAACAAGATTTATTTCCTCCCCAGGGGGTCAACCCCTCAACCAATTCGAACCAAAAACAAACCCATCCAAGATAACATACGAAACTACCTATTTACAAACTTTTAACCCTATTGCTTAAAAATTGCGACCGTTATCGTGTAAACAACGCTAAAATACAGAAGCACATACATACATACGAACATATATATATATATATATATATATATATATATATATATATATATATATATATATATATATATATATATATATATATGAAGTGAACTAGGACATTTATTCGAAACTAATCAAACAAACCTCCTAGCGGAGCTGTTTATACGAGTTCACGAAACATCGAAATGCCTCCATATACCTTGGATGGTGTATGTTAGAAACATTAAGTTGTTTATCACAATCAATGGAAATGATAGACAGTCTGTTTCGCCCTTATTTGGGGCTCATCAGTATCATCCATCCATCGAAAGTGATAACCAACCAAATATTTCTAACGGCGTTATATTTTCCTTCCAGTGACTATATGGCATATAAATATGACACAGCGCCACCAGTCGGAAACAAACGAACCACATCTTACAGATAGAAGAAAACATTTCGGCAACGAAAACTCGTACGTCCTGACACCCGAAGGTGGTTACTATATTCGCTAAGCAAGAGTAAAGTTGATTACATCAATTCGATGTAATTCAACATTCACACGCCGCAAGTAACAAGCGCTCCAATTTTATCCCTTTTACAGGTAGCAAATGAATAGAAAACAGAATTCTTCGTGTTATCGATACACGTTCGTGGCAATTAAAGTTCACTTCATTTTATTTCCACGAACGTGTATCGATAACACGAAGAATTCTGTTTTCTATATATATATATATATATATATATATATACAGTACAACTTCAGTAATCCGGACACATATCGTTCCGGCCAATGCCGGATTATCGAGGTATCCGGACTACTGGGACTATTTAGTTTTTGATTAAAAATCGCAGAATTGCATACAAAAATACCTTTATTTCGTAAAAGTGCTTATATAAAAAAAGTAAAAACTTAAAAAATCAGTCCAATGTTATAAAACTACAGTATATTATGTACCTATGTAGGTATAACTTAAACTGTGTAAGTAACTGCATTTTTTTTTGGGAAAAATGTGTCTAACTTGGTTTGAATGCTCCTGTTTTTGGCTAGTTCAAATGCTTTTTCCTTTAGTCCCTATTTTTCTTTATGTCAAAAATCGTGGATCTAGGCACGCCAAAATTTGCTGCCGTTTGACGGATACTTCCGGCTTCCGGATTTATCTAGACTGTCTAATATTTCACATTTGTTGCTGAGTGTTAATGTTTTGTGGTGCCTTTTATTTGGAGCCATCCCCAACAGAAAAGATAGCTATGTTCTTACGTACGACTCAGAATAAAATGAATTCAAAAATGCCCACAATCTTTAAATCGCGTCAAACTTGTTAAGACAGGAAAATTATTGCTATGGTTCTATGGTTTTCTTGCATAACGTTTTAACGTCCGGTTTAGAGAGGTAAAATTTTGAAAATGTCCGGTTTACAGAGCAATCCGGTTTACTGGAGTGTCCGTTTTAGCGAGTGTCCGAACTACTGAAGTTGTACTGTATATATATATATATATATATATATATATATATATATATATAGATATATATATATATATATATATATATATATATATATATATATATATATATATATATAAAATTGAGTTTTTGGTGCCAAGCATCATAAAAACTCATGAAACGAAATCTATCTTGGTCCTAGGTCCAACTTTGCTAATCGCACCCATTTTAATAAGCAGGTTTTCAAAGTGAAAACCTGATAAAAATTATACCAAATCACTAACTAAATAAACTAAATCTAAGTAAATGCCTTGTTGTAATTTTAAATTTTTTAAATTTTCTTATGGTATTGTGGCCGACACTAAATCAAAGCAAACTATATAGTTTGCTATTACCTATTATAAAAAACTAAATTTTCGACTAAACCTTTCTGAATATTGAAACATCTGAAGCAAGTTCAATTATTTATTTTGTATATATAATTACTCATGGATAGTGAATATAAATTGAATTGTAAGTTGAATAATTTATCGTAATAACTTCAAATCCTTCGAATATATTCTTAATAACAGATGATCAATTTATTTTCTCAACTACAACAATAATTTGATTTCACTATTCCGGTTAATACATATAGTTTTTGGTACCAGTAAAATACCTGAAAATTCTAAACTTCGATCTTTCGGTTATGACAGGCTGTACCGAAGGATTTGAAAATTCATTTATACTTGTTGACAATAAATATAGATATCTATTTTCATCCATTGCAAAAGAATCTGGCCATACCATCGTTGTTTCATTTTTATAAATAACTCTTGAAGATGAAATAGGTGTTTTTATATTCCACTCGCCGATACCATACAACGGTAATAAAGTGTAGAATAAGTTGCCCTTATTGTCCATCATTAAACCACCACTCTGGGATTGTTTTTCGCCAACAAAAACTACATTTCTCCTCCACTGATCAGTTTTGGACAAAGTTTCATTTTTCAGAATATCAGTAACGATTGAATAAAATTTAAAACTTGTTTGAGCACAGTAAAATAAGGTCTTTTTGGAACACGAATTTAATGGTGATAATGCTATACCGTTAATTGGTCCTAAATTATTAGATTGAATACCATTTACCACAAATCCTGCGGCCTGCAGTTCACCAAACATGCTTGCATCTCTCAATTTCCAAGCGCGATTTTTCTTCAAAGAATACACGATCAAGCCTGGATCTATGGAACTGGACTCCGTTATATAAGCGAAACCACCCTCTGAATTATCAAGAACAATATCGTTAAGATATCCGCCATGTGAAAGTGTTATTTCATTTGGGAATATGTACTCATGTATTATCTTTCCATTTTTCGTAAGATTTAAGATGACTAGTTTAGCAGGACAATCAGTTTGATTATTTATTCTTACTCCATCTATCACCCACATTTGACCCTGCTTATTTATTTCCATACTTTGAACGCTTTGAAAGCCCTTGCATTTTTCAGTATTATAATTTGATATCCAATTCGGATATGGTGTTAGTAGTTCGTTAGTTATCAGACTTCCATTACTCAGAGAAATGTAGGCTAAAGTTACTGGAATTCCGGGTCGAAGTTTGGCAACAGCTAAAAATACCTTGTTTCCATATATTTTTACTCCTATTGGTGCGTTATTTTCAGGAATATAGTGAAAATTTTCTATGGCATTCTTATAGGTTGAATAGTCTGGCCAAGTGTAATTCAAGAATTGCCACTGGTGAACCACTTGGAAATCAGCTCCATGAACACTTGAGATATAACAAAACAATGCACAAATACCTAGGGTAATAAAATTCGATTGAATTCCCTTCATGGCGTTGAAATTACTGAACTCGTATTAATTCACACACAACAAATTATCTACAGGGATTACCACTAAATTGTCTTGAATGTATCGAATGAAAGAATAAATCACGTTAAGAGTAGTATTTTAAATTGGACGTAACCAGTTCCACAACATGTAACATTATAATTATATTCCGTTATGGGTAAGTAGGTGTGTTATTTCTGATACTACTTGAAATTCATATTTTAAGTATGCATTCAGTTGATTTTATGAATATATTTTCCAATTTAATTGTTGAATATTGTGGAAATATTTCAATGGTTAAACTATAATAGATAAGCATACAAGATAAAAATGTGTAATATACTGTACGATTCATTTTAATTCTACTTTTCTATTCGCTTTGTATGATAATTTGCTCCAGTTTTCGACAAAATTTTTTCCAATTATTTTTATTACTAAAATGTTTGGAATACCTCTTGTGTTGATTACAGTTGGTACAGCAGCTAATATTTCATGTTAAAAATCACTAAATTTAGAGATGTAAACTCTAATGATAGTATAAAATTTTTGTGATAAAATTGTATCGGAGTTGTGAAATTATATCAGAGTCAATAGATGGATATTCAAATTGTATATGAAATACTCTGTGTTTCTTCCCATGATCTATAAAAATATTTATTTTGGAATTATTTAATGGTAAGATACCTGTTGAAGATCAATAATATGTATATAAGTATAAATATATATATATATATATATATATATATATATATATATATATATATATAATATATATATATATATATATATATATATATATATATATATATATATATATATGAATTCTTCGTGTTATCGATACACGTTCGTGGCAATAAAATGAAGTAAACTAGGACATTTATTTGAAACTAATCAAACAAACCTCCTAGCGGAGCTAGTTATACGAGTTCACGAAACATCGAAATGCCTCCATATACCTTGGACGGTGTATGTTAGAAACATTAAGTTGTTTATCACAATCAATGGAGATGATAGACAGTCTGTTTCGCCCTTATTTGGGGCTCATCAGTATCATCCATCCATCGAAAGTGATAACCAACCAAAAAAAAGGAAGGAAAGGAAACACACGTGTTTCATTCCTCCCTGAAGTATGTGTCAGGGAGGCGGGCAGTTTGAGTTTGGGATCAACTCCTTCAGCCAGATCAGAGGATACACTTGTATGTACAAGTGCATTAAGGATATGTGAGAAGGGATATTTATGGAACATAGGAAGTGTGGGTAGGGTTCAGAGGATTAGTACTGGCCCAGCATTCGCCTTATAAGTTTGCATGCAGTGACTTACATTACCATGAGGAAACCTCTGAAAAAAACTCATGGCAGACCAGTCGGCCCCGGGGTTTGAACCCGAGACCTCCCAAATACTAGCCAGTGTAACCAACGAAATATTTCCAACAGTCTTATATTTTTCTTCTAGTGACTTAATGGCATATAAATATGACACAGCGCCACCAGTCGGAAACAAACATACACCGTCCAAGGTATATGGAGGTATTTCGATGTTTCGTGAACTCGTATAACCAGCTCCGCTAGGAGGTTTGTTTGATTAGTTCAAATAAATGTCCTAGTTTACTTCATTATATATATATATATATATATATATATATATATATATATATATGATATATATATTTATACATATATATATATATATATATATATATATATATATATAATTATATATATATTTATATATATATTATTATATATATATATATATTTATTTTTATATATTTATATATATATATAGATATATATTTATATATTATATATATATAATTATGCGTTTCGGAAGTGTTTCCACCTTCTTCAGTAAAATATTAGTTACAGTTAACAATACCATCAATCACATTCTGTTTACCTATATATATATATATATATATATATATATATTATATATATATATATATATATATATATATATATATATATATATATATATATATATATAATTATGCGTTTCGGAAGTGTTTCCACCTTCTTCAGTAAAAATATTAGTTACAGTTAACAATACCATCAATCACATTCTGTTTACCTACAATAAAACTTAATTTAAAACGTATAATCAAATTTTTATCTCCCCACAATTAGTTACACACACAAAATTATACAAACGTAATTAACTTGAATAAAACAAAAAAGTTTTTAGGGAAAACATTGAGTTAAGAGGAGTCAATACATACTAAGAATACGAGGAGAAAATTAACAAGTTACTGGAGGACAAAACAACATATAAAAACATGGAACGAGACATAACAAAATAGTAAAGAACTGGCAAGAAAAGAAATATTTATCAAACAAGAATACAAAAAAATGATATTACACAACAGAAAGATAACCAAAATATATTATGGCTTACCGAAAATCCATAAAGAAGGATACCTACTACGCCCAATAGTATCATTCAAGTAAATGGAATTTTTAGTAAACTAAAAGCAGCAGTACCCCAAAACAGAAAATCTAATATGGTATATAGTATACCTTGTGTTAATAGTAACAAACAGTACGTAGGGCAAACGTCACAACTATTGCAAGACAGACTTAATACACCAAAAAAAGGCAAACAGCACTAAAAAAACATTGGATATCAAAGCAACACGAATTTAAGTAGGAAGAGAAAAAAATACTGTTGATGGAGCCGAAACAAGTTTGGCAAAATGCACTGCTATCGAGTTTGGATTCTAATGTTTTCCCGAAAAAATATGCGGTTTGAACGGAAGCTATTCATGAAAAACAATTTTCATGTTTCGGATGACTTGTCATTTACTTCAACCATGGATGATGTTTGCTGGCTTGTGTCTCTTTCACAGTTATTATCAAGGCAGGTGTTTTGCATACATTGCCTCCATCATTCCACCAGCATAATTTTCTCGTTACAAAAGGTATACAGATAATTTTCACCAATTAGCCTTGCACATCCTAACAGCTAAATTATTATCGGTCTATCAAAGAAGGCTTCTAATAAAAACCGAAAAACTATGGAAAGCTCTACTCTCACAAGTGTTTTTGATTTACTATAACTCGCAGCGATTATAAACCAGCATAAACCCCAATATCTTGAAACCATCTCAGGGCGGTTCAAAAGAGATCTAAGCTTTCGATATACAAGAGAGTGGCTCATATATATATATATATATATATATATATATATATATATATGTATATATATATATGTATATATGTATATATATATGTATACATATATATATATATATATATATATATATATATATATATATATGTATATATATATATGTATATATATATATACTATTATATATATATATATATATATATATATATATATATATATATATATATGTGTGTGTGTGTGTGTGTGTGTTTAAGTAAAGCGTTGCTTGACTAGGGGTGTGTGAATTTGGCTACTCTAGACGACTTCATTGGGTGTTATTTATCAATACGCTAGTTTGAGAAGTAGTTTAGATTGTTAAGCGGTGAGATATTAATTTGGTTCATTTAAATATATTAATATGTGATACAACCAAATTAGACCGAAACATATATTTATCAGTTCAGTCCTTTGCAGTATACATCTAGATATTTTTAACATTCTCCGCTATACGGTTGAGTGAAAACAATCTAGATGTCGCAACTTCCTTAACCAACTCTATGATGAATATTGATTTGTCAGATACATGTCCTGGTTATACTTAATCTTGTAATATATATATATATATATATATATATATATATATATATTAAATTTGGAAATAAACTAAATAGGATGTCATTAAAAATGAAAATCAAAAGTAGTCTGTTCTTCACTTGAAATATCTTCTGATTTCAATGAGCGAATTAACTTTAACTAACAACTTAATATGAAAATCAATTGAAACTGACGATCTAGTAAAATAAACACCTTTTTTGTGGGTTTGATTCGTAGGGAGAACCAAAGTTCTCTATGTGTTTCTGAGATTTAATTGACCTCCTATAATTATAACATTAACGATGAGGATGTCCATTGATGATGAAAAGAATTAAAAAAAGAAGCGTGTGTGAGTTCTCAAGAAAGAATGGTTTTCATATAAAAATTTATAAAATGAAATATCAACATGCAAACTTCTTGAAATCAGTTTTTAATATATGCAAATAGTTACAATTCCTGAAAAATCTAAGTTTTTGTGACAATGAATTTGTGACCGGTATTAATGATTTTTCTATTTTGTTTTGTTCTAATTTTATTATATATATATATATATATATATATATATATATATATATATATATATATATATATATATAACTGAGATTGAATTCTCGCACATCACTTGGTGAAACATCATAAAGAATAAAGTATAAACTTTAAGACTGATAATGAGTTCATAACTCGAAACATGTCGACTTTTCGTTACTGCTAAATACAGTATCCAATTATTTTTTATATTGTGAAACATAAGCCAAGTGTTTTTATTTTAAAGTTTATACTTTATTGTATATATTATACATATATATATATATATATATATATATATATTATATTTATATATATATATATATATATATATATATATATACAGGTGAGTCAAGCTCAACGCCCTCGGACTCTCGTGGCCAAATGAGTATTTTTTTATACGGTAAACGGTCTATGGATGTATATCCACGTCGATCTGAACTACAATTTAAAAATAATGACTTTCATATACAGGGTGTTTCAAAGAGAGCGTGACATATCAAAGTTATATTTTTTTTAGTGGAACACCCTGTATTTTCTTGCATTTTTGAATTACTTGAGAAAAAAATAAGCTAACTTTGCTAAAGTGTCCCTATCCCTAGCTCTCTCTATTATGAGACTATTCAACTTTTTCTCAAAATGTAAGGCGGTCGAAAAAATTCAATATCATTTGAATTAGCCAAAGCAGGTGTACGAAATTTAGAAAACCCACTCAAATCAATTTCAGCTACTTACTGTAGCATGAGTGAAGAACCAATAGTGTATACAGTGTGTTTCATACTATCAGGAACACTTACCGTATATTTGAACGTCAATAACTTTGTTATTTCAAATGGAACACCCTATATTTTTCCACTTGACATTGATGCACCTTTTTATTTCCTTTTGAACCATATGAATACATCCCTATACCTAAATGTGATGTTTCAGAAATTATCGAAGCCTTTTCGAAATCCTATGAATTTTTTGAATTAACATTATTTCATCTAGTAGTCTGAGTCATATATTTGAGTAATACATTAAACCCTGTTGAGAGTTGTTGGTTCTAAGTAGGCTCCTGTCAAATAGCAATATTCTGTCATAAGTTTGTTGCTGAATTCGTCCTGCTGAGAAGTAAAATGAAAAGTCCTTCACACTTGAAGAAAGAAATTAACATGATTTTAACCATTGGAGAGTGTTATGAAAATGCTTGATTAGCGTCGAGGTTTATGCACAGAAGTACCAGATAAAGAGCATGCCTGACAAAAATGTATTTCAGAGATTATTAGACAGATTTCGAAGAACAGGTAGTATCGATAACAATGTTCGAGAGATCCAGAGATCGAAACCAGTTACTGGTAATGAGGAACACAATTTCGAAGTTTTGCAATCTGTGATTGAAGATCCCAATACTAGTACTAGAGCCATTGCTAATGCAACAGGTATAAACTCAATCGAGTGTAAGCAGAATTCATTAGAAAACATAAATATCATCCATATCACATTCAGCTGCATTCAACAGCTGCTATGGAAGGGACTTTGAACGTAGGCCTAGATTTCTGTTTATGGTATCATTGAACGAGTTGACGAAGAGATGAACTTTTATTGAACATATTTTATTCACAGATGAATCAACCTTCATAACAATGGTCTGATTTAATCGACTTAACTTTCATTATATTATGACACCGAAAACAAACATTTATTTCGAACCGTCGATCGCCAGAAGCGGCTGGAGTGTTAACTCATTCGGTGGATTCATAGGAGACACCATAATTGGTCCTTATTTCTTTGACGGGCATCTGAATGGAAGGAAATTTTTAAGATTCATGAAAACAGAATTTTGGAATCTTCTGGAAAATATTCCTTTGAATGTGAGACAGATGATGTGGCTACAATTAGATGGTGCTCCGGCACATTTCAATCGTGTTGTTAGGGGAATTATCTGGACAGAAAATTTACAGATAAATGGATTGGGAGCAGGTGGTCCTTATAACTGGCCAGCGAGATCGCCCGATCTCACACCCTTGGATTTTTTTTATGGAGATATGATGAAGGATATTGTATACAGTACATCACCCACTACTCCTGATGATATGAAAGAAAGAATTAGAAATGCCTTCCAAGACCGTAACTCCAAATATGTTAAAAATATCAGAAACTCATTCGAAAAAAGAATTAAATGCTGACCAGATTGAAGTAGATGGTGGTCATGTCGAACATTTATTATAATTTTTTTTTAATTTAACCTTAAACTTTAATCTTCAAGTAATGTTTCATTTTCAATAAAAACCAGTTTAACCTAAAAAATAGTAGATTACAGTTGGATTGATACAACAATGCTGCAAAGAAAATCAACAGTCAAGAGTGTTCAAATTCAATTTACTAATAATATTGAAGATTTATTCTTCAGTATTCGACATCTGTCGGTTGATGAAGGTTAGTTGAAAACCTCATCGTAAAGGCTTTGTTTACTCCAGAAGCTCAAACTTTTAATGTATTACTCAAGTATATGACATCAGACTACTAGATGAAATAATGTTAATTCAAAAAATTCATAGGATTTCGAAAAGGCTTCGATAATTTCTGAAACATCACATTTAGGTATAGGGATGTATTATATGGTTCAAAAGGAAATAAAAAGGTGCATCATGTCAAGTGGAAAAATATAGGGTGTTCCATTTGAAATAACAAAGTTATTGACGTTCAAATATACGGTAAGTGTTCCTGATAGTATGAAACACACTGTATACTATTGGTTCTTCACTCATGCTACAGTAAGTAGCTGAAATTGATTTGAGTGGGTTTTCTAAATTTCTAACTAATGAAAAAGGTTTTTTCATATTATTTGATATTCCACCTAGCATATAAAAGAAATAAATAAACAAACGAAATTTATCAGAATATATAGATCCTAGAACCTAGATAGATCATACTTAGATCAGTGAATCGCATGCGAAAGTTTATGTGGTTGCATAAGTAAATTCAAGTAAATTGGTGTTTACGCGCGATGCCTCGGCTTCACTCATTCAAAAGCAGGGGTGCGGGTTGCCGCATCGTTTGGTCCAAATTCTTCAATACAAATTATGAAAATTATACAAATTCAGAACTTTTGTTATACATACTCACGATTATGGAAAGAATTCCGCCGATGACGATTTCTTATCTGCAGAAATAAAATCTACTGAATTTAGATTAACATCCCTCGACTTCTATGTTTTATGTAAACTCCCTACATCTGGTAAAACCTGAAGTGACGTACGTACGTTATACCTATATGATCTGATGCGCATTTCTTCCAGTTCATAGTTGAGACTTGAAACTTGAAATTTTCTGATATTTTTCCTTCAAATTTTGAATAGCCTATTTCTAGGGTTTTCATATTCTTTTCTTCTGATGAATATTGTATGTACATGTCTTCGCAATTATTTTATATTTTTTTGATGTAGAATAAAAATATTGAATTATGGATGAGCTAAGATCAATCAACACCCCTCCCTCTCCCGCTTTTGCTTAAGCTGATTATCTTATACCATAGTTCAGGTCAACTCCCTAAAACTTGCCACTACACCCCCCCCCCCAAACTCAATCTCTGGATACGCCACTGTACTAGAGGAATTTTTCATATTCAGTACTTACAAAATGGTCTTAATATCTGGTATCAAAGGAGAGATTATGAATTAATTTGTTCCGTATGCAATTCCTTTTATTTTTGGTCTTTGTGTATGTACTAAATTGATATATTGGAGTTTGTTTGTCTATTAACATCGAAAATTTATTTGTATATATTTATTGAAATATTTTTGTGGGTAAACATAATTAAGTTTATTTTCCAATATTTTCATAATTATTGGATGTTTTCAGGTTATGTAAAAATTTGTTTTCAAACACATTGAAGCATCTTACTATTCTTGTTGAAACATACATTTACATTTAAGATTTAATATTGCACGAATAATAGTAGGTACATACATAATTCACCAAAAAGAAAAACAGTTTCTCAGGTAGGTATTTGCAATATTTTCCTATAATATACATATATTTATTATAATTTTTGACACCTGTGTTTCATTCTATATGGCACACGTATTTGTGTTTTTAAAAATTCGGCTGTTTCCTATGAATACGCTGTAGTATTTTCAAATAGTTTTAGTTTTCATGTTAGTTCCATTGTACAAAAGTCCTAGGTGAGATTCATCTTGAATTCTTCAGAATGAAATACGTGTTTTATTTTTAAATTAACTGGTGAAAAAACCATTAATATGGAGTATCTTCATCAATTAAATTTTTGCCATATCCTCATTTATTAAGACTGACGGTGATTTCTTATTGCTCAAAAATATTTCATCTCCCTCGTTAGGAATAGATCCCTCAGGAATTATCTGGAAAATAATTTTTATATCAGAATGAAAATTGACTAACTAACTATTCAAAAGAAGTACAATGAAGTTAATTTATGGTTAGAAAACATTTGTATTTTTATTCTAAAACTTCATTTTTGTATGTTGTTGAGAGAGGATATCTATTTTGAAGAAGAAAGAAGGGTACGGAGTATATATACTTATTCCCAGTCAAGATTACTGAAGGTAAATATATAAGTATCTTAACCGTTCCAGCGGTTAAGATACTTATACATTTTTTGTAATCAAATAATTGTTAGAGTAGACCTGTAATTTATTATATCTGTAACCGTGCTTTAATATATATTTATATATATATATATATATATATATATATATATATATATATATATATATACGAGGATATTGAATTTTTCTTGGGTATATTGGTTCAGCATTGGTAGTTTAAAAATCCATAAAATTTTTCGTTTATACTATATTAAAACGTTTCGACCAACATATGTAGTCTTCTTCAGTTAGGAATTACTTTAATCAAAAAAGGAAATCTCCACTATGACATTTACACTTTTCTAACTCTCTCTCTATTGTAACTGTACGTTACAATAGAGACGTGATGAAGCAACGAAGGTGCCAATGAAAAGAATTTTACTAATTTATATTAATGTTAAGTATTTGTGAAGGTTTCGTATATTTGTCGTGTCCGTTTGAGAAATTTTTTTTAGAAAAGTGTGAATGTCATAGTGGAGATTTCCTTTTTTGATTAAAGTAATTCCTAACTGAAGAAGACTACATATGTTGGTCGAAACGTTTTAATATAGTATAAACGAAAAATTTATGGAGTTTTAACTACCAATGCTGAACCAATATTCCCAAGAAAAATTCAATGTCCTAGAATATAGTGAAACGGTTCAAGAAATTTAAGAATTTTCAAGTATATATATATATATATATATATATATATATATATATATATATTTATGTTATATATTTTTACCGACAATGTCAAAAATAATTATTTAATTTTCAGTGAAAAGCAATGTGAAAAGAGCCACCCAGTAAAAAAAACCAGCTAAAAATGCTATAATTTTCTAAAAATACCTATATTCTGAGTTGTCTACGTGCTCACTTCAGTTTTGTGTATCTATCAGCAATAATAGCTGGGACAAATTTGTTTTCAAATGTTATAAATTTAATTTAATTTTGATATTTTTGCAAAACATAAAAATTTTCATTTTTTATCGCTTTTAACTAATCTTTGAAGATACACATATTTAGAGGTTGACGCAAAACACTTAAAAAAACTTATTATTTCACAAAGGGGCATAAGATTCTAAATTGTACCCATAAGCTTTCACATTCTATCGGAAAATGATATTGTCTGTTTACTATATGTTTATTATATCAACAAGCATCGTATAGGAGCTTAAGTTAATAAAATATATTACCTTGGCACTGTTCGTTATAAAACTATAACGACTTAAATTTCTGAATGATAACATCTTCATGGGACTCACATCAACAGCGGAACGAAGGAAATCAACCTTGGAAGTGCTACCAGGTGTTCTGCTGTCATGGGTGTAACTTCCCCTACGGAAATCGAATTTTCCAATACCAAATCCGTGTTCTCTATTTTTTCCAAGAGAAGATACTGAACCGATTTGATTGTATTCTATCATAAGACTTAATCTTTCGCAGCTAATCATAGTAGCTTGATCTTTGTATTTAGGTTCTGGAGAGTCTTCGTTAAATTTTCCACTCTCTTTATCTTCTTTCTCAGAATCAAGTTCCATATGCGGAATGCATATGTAATGAATAAATGCATATATTATCCCACATAATACTGACATGAGTCCCATCAGTTGAAAGGCTAATCGAATTCCTACTTTGCTAATGATGGAGCCTCCAACGAAACTCCCACTACCTCGACCAATACTGAAATGTGCTAAGCCCAAAATACCTATCAGACTGGCGAGAAGGTTTTTGGGTGCTATTATGGCACAATATGTGGCGGCTGCCACCCACATCAGATGTACAGATATAGATTCTAGTGCTTCGAATGGAAAACACCACCAAGCATTTCTGGAAAGGTGAATAATTTCTTAACATTAAATTCGGAAAGTTCAACAAAACTATATAAATATACCTACCTAATTAATGACCAAAATTTTAGAAATGATGAAAAATTCAACAAGGAACCCCATTTGATAATTGAGAATGATTAAATAACTTGTGATAGTGATGAATAGAAACATGTCCAAACACTGGAATTCGAAAACGATAGACTAGATTGCAATAGTGAGCCAAAATAACTCAAGTATGAGAAACAAAAACAAATATACGAGTAGAAATTGTTCCTATTAATATAATGGACTTTTATAGTGGTACTCGTAAAATGTCATAGATGTCATTGTATTTCAAAGATTTTTAAGTTCGAATTGTTTAGAAAGCCGGGAAGGGAATGACTATGCATCTAAACGACATAAAAGTCTAGTCAACAAGTGTTTTTTGTTCAACTTTCTTCAGCAGTCTCAGAAAAATATGAGCAAGGTGTCATTCGATTCGGAATAGAATGTAGATATTTTTTGAAAAAAATAAAGTTCTGCTCGCGAAAATTGTAAAAGTTATAAACCATTTACTGAAAGAAAAAAAGAAGGGTTTGGTTTATTGCCAATATCTCAAGAATTGATTGAGATTTTTCATATCAAAAAAAAAAATTCAGAACGAGAAGAAAATTTCCTAAAAGAAAGTCTCAACTGCGACATTTGGAAATATTTTCTTAATATTATCTAATTTTGTTGAAGATTGAAACGAATCATATGTTACAGCGTAGGTTTGACACCACACGTATGTCAAGCTCGTCAGTGTTGCCCATGTGCAAATAACACTGAGTTTTAAAGGAAACTAATTGAAGGCCCACCGCTTATTAAAAGAAACACACGAAATTTGATTTCTGATAAGCATACACAAAAAATGTTCTGGTATTTAGTACATTGTTGACGACCAAATATTTTGTGAATGTTTCTATGTGAACTGGGCTATAATTAAAATTATTTTCAATTAATTATACTCACTGAATAACGGAGTATCCTCCAAGCCGTAAAGCATGAGCAAAGAATGCTATAATTATAATATTAACATGACCAATCCTTTCTGTTATTTGAGCAGCCCCATAAAGAAATGGTAAACTACTCAACGTTCCAATTGTTACAGTAATACCTAGAAGATAATTTGGGGCCCCTAGGTCTCTGAGGTAAAAGAAAAGGAAACTCTCTATAAAACCCCATAGATTTCCTAAAACACAGAGTGCAGCAATGAAGATTGCAATTTTTGGAGATCCCAGTATAAGTCTGATGTTTTTAAACGCATGGTCAGCTGGCAATTGATCTCCTAGGGGCATGAGGAAGACTGCTGCAGCAGAAATCATCAATAAAATATCATGTGCGTAGAAAGCTGGTGAATAGTCAGTATATCCCAGTCCTTCACTTTGCATGTCTATGAATATTCCTGTTATGGGTGAAAACAGAGCCATTCCAAGACTTGAAAAAAATTTTTCTTTTCCAAAATCACCCCCATATCTCTCGATCATATGCAAAGCTATTGGATCCATGATTGTCACGCCTGCTGTCATCATAGTGTTAGCTAAAAACCTCAATACAAAGTAAACCCAAAATACATTGGGATCACTCTCTTCATAATCTGGTGGACATACCTCAGGCCCACCTGACCGAAAATTACACTTTTGTAAAATACAATCGTTGGAATAGCTTTCAAGTCTCATTTTTGTGCTTCCGTTTGCTGAAAGTACCATCCCACCACATCTCAGATCTAGTTCATCCAACTCTGGCACTTTAACACCAAACCTCCTGAGTAAGCCTGGTGTGAACCTCTTGGTTAATTCCATCGTTGTTTCGTCTTCTGAAGAGTCCAGATCCATTCCAAATTGTTCTATGGGATCTCCAAGATTTTCATGCATGTGTAATGTGAACTGTGCTACAGTGTCATTCCTGAAAAGATATGCGTCTTTTAAAGATACTTGAACTTAATATTTTCCGATTGTTATTAGTATATACTAATGCTGAATTGAATTAACTTTATAGATTATTGGAGACAGATTGAATTACCTTTTACTAGTTCCATTCTTCGTTTTCTTTCCCAAGTGGAATGTAAGATCATCCTTATCTGTATTTTCAATTTTTGTTACTGTTGAAATTTTTTTCTTTTTCTTTTTGAGTAAACAGTGATCTACGCACTTATCTAACACAACATCGAGTTCATCTTCTGCGGGACATTCTCTGCTTGGACATGGACTCCACCATACTTCTACGTAAAGTTTTTTCGGGTGAGTTATAACATACCCGGAAGGTACAGAACCCGGAGTTTCTTTATGAGGTATCAATAGAAGCGAGTGGTGGAGTAGAGCAGTGGCCATGAAGGAGACTATAACTACAGTTTTGTACTTTCCAAATTTATTAACCAGTAACTCTGTTATTGGAGGTGCCAGAAATGTAGTGAAAGGTAGGGCGAGATAAATGATTGCTATTTGTTCCATTTTGATGCCAATACTTTGCATGTGAATTGTGAGATAAGGTACTAGAGATGAAGTTGCTGAAATGTATCGATATATTAAAAACTATGTTAAATAGTTTTCCAAGTCTAATTTCAGTGAAACAAGACAAAGATGAAAGATTTTCTTCATCTAGGATAATCACTGAAATAAATCAATTAACTTTTTTTAAGGCCATCCTAAACAATTTTTGCCCATAATGTCGAAAGTTAATCTTTCATTCACACTGAAAATGATTTTGCAACTACAGATTTGTAACAATTACAATTATGAAATAAACAAGAAATCGGAATAAATAAATTATTTTAACAATGGTTACTGGCTCTTCGTTATGTTAAACGCTGATGACATAATTTGATGAATTGACTGTGTTTTTTTGTCATTGTCAATTTTGAGGAATTTTGAACTTACTGTTCGAAATGGATCTGATTGAAAGTGAGTTTGAATTATTACCTTTAACACTACCTGGGATGAGAGCCCTAGCAGGCGATGTGGAGTTGAATGTATTACTCGATGAGTAAAAAAATGTATATGAATTGACATACTCCAGATTAATGGAGTATAGACAGAAGAAAAATGTAGGATCTTTCTCTGAAAATATCCTGATTACCTTTTTCCAGAGTTTCCCAAGAAAAATGGCCTTCAACATTATGGTCGACCTATTCGATGTTTAAAGCTACTCTGAACATAAAAATGAACATTGAATTGCAATGTCCGAAGCTGCGAGCCTTTATGAAGAAGCAGTCAAATGATTTCCATGCAAGAAAATTTTGAGCTCTATTTCTCAATTTATATTTTAGGTTGTAATTATTTTTGCACTCATTGAGGCTTTTAAATGTTATGAGCTTTAGCGTATGAACATGGATGATATAAATGACATTGGCGATAAATTGCTAATTATGTTACCAAATACTAAGACCGAGAGATCAAGATCTGTTGTAATAACTGAATATTCAAGCTTTTTTTGTAAAAGAATATGCAGCCTTCATACTCTCGAATGTTAATAATCGGCGTTTCTTTTAGAAGTAGGCGAACGGTGAAGAAAATCAAAAATTCATTGGCCTTCACAAGTTTGATAAAATGCCAGAAGAAATTGCTGCTTTTCTGGAACTAGCATATGCTAAAGAAGAGTATATTCAGCACTGCTTTCTGCATTCTGGCGGAGAAGTAATAATGTTGAAGCAATATTGGAAGTCTTCAGCGGTCATCGAGGACTATATCGAGGAGTTGATAGTTATAGTAGGAGAGCCCAAGCGGGGATTTTGGGATTCACTGAAACGCGGTATAACATATGGTGAGAAACCTTGCACCCTGTTAAGTACCCCCACCATACATGAACCCTTAATATAGGGGGGTACATCTAGGACAGCCGATCAGATTAGTAAAAAAAAATTGATCAATAGACAAACTCGAGCGCGTCAGATTGATGTAAGGTGGGTTCATTACATGCAAAAGAGTATGCATTTCACTAATCTGACGAATTGCACGTGATATAAGGGAATTGGAGACTCGCAAAGCTGCAAAAAGAAAACGGCACCTGGACATTCTCGAGCACGGTTAAATTTTTTTTTATTTTGAAGGAAATATTACGTTTTTTTTTTGAATTTTTTAATATCGACCATTAGTTTTGGTCGCATCCAAATAGTCAGTCTTTTGAATAGGAGATCCTTTAGAGTTTATTTAACATCCCTTCTGAATATCTGACACGCTCGAATAATTTTTTTCTTCTAATTTTCAACCCCTTCGTACAGTCACCCCCATCAAGCAAACCGGTAGATGAACCTTCGTTATCAGATATATGTAGGGTGTATAAACTATCAATATCTGATGCCCTCGAGTATTTCTATATAACATATTACATAATATTTTTTTACCTTTTTGAAAGTGTGTACACGCTGTACACACTTTCACTGTGGGGGGGGGGCACAGTGAAAGGGACATACATCATATAACCTTTTTTTTCATTTTAGCATCTAAACTTCACAATCCATAAGATTCCCACGACGCACGGGTATATCCCCATTTAGCATCTCAAGCATCCCTACTATTAATAAGTCGAACATCGTCAGTAAAATATTCTGTAATTTCCGGAGTATCAAAGTAATATGGATAATAATATTCTTGATTTTACGAGAAAGGGGAGAAATAGAGAGAGTTCAATTGTATAAAATAATTCTTCACAATTCACCATAAATATTTGTGATAAGTAAAAACTTCCTGTTGAATTTTGTAGTTGTGAGGTAATAAAACCAGTCATTTTGTGTTTAGTGTCATTTTCACTTTTAATTACTAGTTTGATTTAAATTATTACGTGGCACGTTGCTTAGTAACTGAACTTTTAAGCCTGTCAAGTGTCATTATATAGACGCTTTCAATTTAATTTAGATAAAAAATATTAATTTGTTTTTGTTGTGATAATTTTTCTCATATATCTAGAGCAGTGGTCTCCAACCCTGTGCCCGCGGGCGCCCTGTAGACTATTCTGGTAGGTCTCTGTGGGTCTATTCTGTAGACTAGAACTGAACGAGTAGCGCAGTGGTCTCAACTGACGGTCACCGCCTGCTTCTCGACTAAAGCGCTCTTCCAACCCGGTGCAAAGAAGAAAAATCATTTCCAGGATAGTGAGTTGTTAAAAGAAGCATTTTTAACTTTGCAACAAACGTCAGATTATGTTAGCAATAAAAGACCTCCAGTTGTCAGCCAGCACCGTCACAAGAAGAATATACGATATTTCAAAAGAAGTACAAGCTCATTTGGAGAGTGATTTGGAAGTATGTGAATGGCTCTCATTACACCTTGAGGAGTCTACAGACGGTCTACAGTCATAACAGGCCTAGCACAGTTAGCAGTCGTGGTGAGAATAATATTTAGTGGGTTTACTATAAAAGACGATACTGAAAATATTACCAATGAAAGAATGAAAAACAGGGAGGATAACTATAACATATTTAGAACATATGCAAAGTCAATTGATATTAATTAATATCAAAGGATTTATTGCCCTGTGCAAGAAAGATAAATCATTTCCAAACTTCATGTCGTAGGAAGTTTTGTGTGGTAGAATACTACACTTTGGGCACGTCATGAAAATAGTTCCAAATAGTCAAATTTATTCGAGTAGCCTCCATGCAACACCGCCTTTTCAAGGCACATGAAATACATGAAATATGAACAACAATGTTTTTTTCTTGGAATTAAATATTTTTTTGTACATTCTGTTTTATTGAAAATCTCCAGCTATAAATTTACCTTGAACAATTAAATTTTAAATGGTGCCCGCCTCCTAACCGGAATGCTAGAATGTGCTCTTAGGTAAAAAAAAAGGTAGGGATCTCTGATCTAGAGGATACTTTAATTAATCCGTTATGCACAAATAATCATTTGGAGGTCGACATTATATACGTAATAGAAAAACCTAAACAACATAGAATAATGAAGTATTCTGGTTGAAAATAATCACAAGAGTATTTCTTCTTTTTTCTTCAGACAGATAAGATTTAGTTTTCTTTGGAAATTCCCTTTTAACTCAGAAAACCGCAGAACAAACATAATAAACTAAATATGATATTCATCTTGTAACAATTGTAACTTCGTTACATATTTTTTCTTGATATATTTAATCCATTGCTAATCAAGTTCACATTATGAACCGGCGGTAGTCTATACGGTTGAGAAACAGTTTAGGTAACACGGAACCGGGTTCTAATCCCATAGATGTGAATGAGTTTAAGTGGTTATTATTTCAAATTGATATACTGGGTAATGCATAATGTTTACAAGCCCATGAGGGTAGAATGACTTTATTATTTAGTCAAAACTAGGGAAAAAAACCATTCAAATCACAATGGTAGAAATGACTCACCTCCGTAAAGAAAGAATAGCGATACTTTCAACATAAAAAGGTTCTTATTTATGTGAATCTCTATTGTTTTCCTTTCGATGGTTGGTTGGTTCATTTCTGTGCAAACATCTTCACCCATTATTGGAGAAAAGTTTTATTGCCTCGTAAAACACGAACTTCTTTCTTAATAACTGTAATGCTTATGAATTTTGTCTTCTGTTTCGTTGATCTTGTAGAGATAACGTGACATTTTAATCAGTGAATAAACTTGGTATTTACTCTGTCATCCTTCAACCTACTGAAAATAAACAATCGTCTCTACGTATTTTGAATTGTATACAGTGTGTTTGCCATTCAAGAAAGGGACGTTCGCTTATAAGTAGATATATATTCATGAACTACTGATTACTTTCTTGTTGCCTCCCTCCCTCGTGTTCATTGAAATATTTGACCTTCTGGTAGTTATGAATTAAAATTAATACATTAAGTATTCAACACTACCTACTTAAATACAGCATAAGTAACAATATTTTGAATAGAAACGAGAGTAGTGAAAGACATATACTCTTATCATGAATGAACTAAAATTATTTCAAGACGTGAGGGACACGTACGTTCACATAGCTCAACCCCAAATTTTGATAATTTTATTGTACGTCAATAAACACCCCAGATTACCAAATTTCCACTCATTTGGTCCAATGGAAGCTGCTAGAGATGCCAATATGTACCATATATATATATATATATATATATATATATATATATATATATATATATATATATATATATATATATATATATATATATATATATATATATTAATATAAATGCGCTGGGAAATCGATCTGTAATTTGATGATTAATCAATCAATCTTCCAATGGAACTAGTTTCATGAGATCTGATGACGTGGAATTCCCACTCATCTTTCAAGGGAGATGTTAGAACATTCGATTTCGGAGCACACTACTAGATAGTCTCCTCTGCTGGGCAACAAGCTCAATGGTGTAGTGTGCCGTCCATCGACCGTGGGCAATTTTCATTCTCGATATAAATATGTATATATATATACATATATATATATATATATATATATATATATATATATATATATATATATATATATATATATATATATATATATATATATATATATATATATATATATATATATATATATATGTGTATATATATATATATATAATATAAATATTTATATATACAGGGTGTTTGGCACATGAAGCACCAAAATTTTTTGGGGTATTGCTGAGGTCATTTGCTACCTTTTCTCTTTGGACTCTGGGTCCTAGCACTCACGGTTGAGGAGAGGTGCCAGACGTGCATTAGTAACAAGGGAGAACAGTTCGAACAAAATTTATAACTAGAGAAAAGTTATATATTAAATTATTGTTGGTAGTTTAACTTTTGTTCAAATAAACGATCATAAAAATAAAATTATTTTCCTCACTAAATCCGAACGATTTCTGATTTTCTGAAGGAATATCCTCAATTTGAAGCAGAAATTTTTGTATGTGTAGCATACCGTTAAAAAGTTTATTAGGTAAAGAAGTTTCTGAAGAAGAGTGAAGCTCTCAATTGTTGCTACTTTTTTCAACATTGAATTTTCAAGTTGATTGATTTTCACAAAATCACTAATTTTATGGAATGAAAATCCTCGTATGCGCCTTCGGTACCAACAGTTGTAATGAAAAATATTAGCTATTTGAACAAGCACACATTACAGAATATTCAGTTGAAAAAATTGGAATTTTACAGGTATTAATAAAAAACTTATGAGGGTTTAAAGGCGGAATCAACATGAGGTTGATGTTAGAGAAGTAGTTTTTGGCGATGTGAACTCTTTTCTCTAACCGACGCCATTATTATATACGGATTTTGTTTTATTTTGAGGATTTGCGAACCTCCATAGATTTTGCAGATTGAATAAGAAGGTTGGAATTTCTTGGATTGAATTGATGGTAAGGAAATTCCAACTCTTTTTCATGCCGCTGCTATTTTAATGTGAAGATTTAATGTTTTTTCATGGTTTTTGAGGTTTTTCTCACCTCCACAGTCTCTCCGAATTAACTTAGGAGGTTAACCACTTGTATGTGAAAGAACAAAAATGAGAGGATCTTACGATATTATTGACGGAGCTCTACTGCTCATTCGTTTTTTTAATGTTATTCGATGGAATGCTTTTATTAATTTCACTGAAATTACGAAAAATATCGTCTACTCTAATGCTCTCATCTTTTAAGAAGTTTCTAAAACTTCGGTGTCTGATTTTTTCGATTTGTATCACCTTCAACATCAACCTGTTGCTAACTATTCAGATAAGTAAGCTGTTTATGAGAAATTGAGCACAAGGTTGGAGTATGATATGTAGGTACTTAATGGATCTGCATTGGTCAGATTTGGGTGGATGCTTCTATAGAAATATTTAATAACTGTTATGCATTGATAACTTATTTCACAACATAAACTCTTGAAAGAATATGAATCAACCAATCAACGTAAAATTCGAAATATAATTTTGACCTTAAAATATATAACTGATTTCATCAGAAATTGAAAATGAAACTGTATTATAAATTTTCATAAAATAACCGAAAAATGAAATCTATGAGCTTATATGATTTATCAAGAATCGGTTCATATGAGACCGATTTTCTATATTTCCAGAATTAATAACAATTGGCTTGTTATTTCTGTGTGTTGGGTATATTTCAGATAAAAATATTACCTGTGTAAAGAAGTGCGATGAATCACAGTTCCAATCTTTTATCCATTGTTAAATGTTGACGTGTCAAGCAATCTATTGTTACTCAAACTATGTTCAAATAATATTTTTGTTGACGCCGTGTTCTGTAGACTCCTGTCGTTGTTGACGCTCCCTCGTGAGTATGTCCAGAGCTTGAAAACGCTATGTTAGCGTGCTTTGGAATCACATACGCCACTGTTACAAAGTGAACATTTCATGTAAGGAAGTTATGTATTCTTGAGACAAGAATCTGCATTTTCGATCTAAGCGGTGAATTGTTGGTTTCCAATATCTTTGGTGGAGGGCGCTTTGGGTTGTTATCCAGATAGTAGTCTCGCCGCTATTTATATTGGGAAACAATTAGATATTTGTTAATTTACTCCGATTAAAATAAGATGCACTGATGAGATCTAATAAGATCGAAACAGCTGTATGCAGATTTTGAGTCGGAGTGACATATATATATATATATATATGTATATATGAATATATGAATATATGTATATATGTATATATGTATATATGTATATATGTATATATGTATATATGTATATATATATATATATATATATATATATATATATATATATATATATATATATATATATATAACTTAAATTAGACTCTAGTCGCCGAATAATGTATCACTAATTTTTTTTTCAAATATTTCAATTTTGAGAAACTTGGTGGTTCGGTTGAATATACTTACAACTTTGATACATTTCGAGGAGACTCTGTAGAATTTCAAATTAATTTTAAGATGTCTTTTCAGTTCCGTAAGTTTGTTACTTTACTTACTTGCGATATATTCAGTGGAATCTCTCAGAAGGAAGACTACTGAAGACCATGGAAAAAAAGCAAATCGTGCAAACAATTATTCTTACTCGTCGATCTATACGTCACTATTTGTAATCTAACAAACAAACAAAACAACAAGGCTTAGTATAATGTATTGTGCATTTTCCTAAGTTGATTACAACCATATAGTTAGATGAGATTAGATATTATTAATGAATAATGATCTCTTTAACGTATATTTGATTATACCTTCAACCCTCACATACACAAATTCATTTGAGGTTAGATTTTAAATTTTCGACCTTCTGCTGCTTGAACACCTCCCAGGCGGTTGAATCAGGGTTCAAATTGATTATACGTATACTGCTAAAGAAAGAAAAAGGGAGTAAAGAGTGGTTCTGCAACGAATGTGGAATGAAATAGTACAGTGACATTATTCAATCTATCTAATGTAGGGCATAATTGCATTATACATGGTGTGTGGGAGAAGGACTAAAATAATAGTATATTATTTCATAAGGAGAAGAGGTGTCACTTCTACTCCGAATGAAATATGTTATTTTATTTTCAAACGTTTTGAAATTCATAAAAATCTGAATATCCATTTTTGGTTGATTCACATTTACGCACATAATTCTATCCACTTACGATCGTTATGAATTATGGAACATTTGCCTAATTACGGTTGCCACGGAAAATTGATTCTGACAGATATAAAGTAAAATAATTGATAGTTATAATTCGCAACCTGGTGAGAAATGGTTGAAAGTGAAAATGACGTTTGAATTGGAGAATTTTTTGTTCATGGTTACCAATTCATCTTTTGCATAGTAACACTTTTCCTGCCGCCGGCCGGAAAAGTGTTGCATAGCAACACTTCTCCTCCTTGGCGGAGAAATAGAACTTTTCAATGATCCTGTCAATCGAGAAATGACGTTGTTATTGTACGTTTGAAAATGAAAGTAATTTTTCAGTAGCAGTTTTTTAGAATTCTCAGGATGAAAATTTCTTTCCTAGAAATACCAAAATTTTTCTCCGTCACTTGAATAATAATAATAGGTAATAATTTTCTCAGAATATGCAATTTTTATTCAAAATAGAGCAGGTTCAATTTGGGATGGTTAATTGAATGAAATTAAACAAAATTCATAGATTTGTACGACTTTGTAACGAAGGGTGTCCGAAGGATCAGAGTATGATTTAGATATATAATATATATATATATATATATATATATATATATATATATATATATATATATATATATATATATTATATAACATTCACAATTTAGGAATTTTCACTCCAGTCTGAAGAAATCAATGTTGGTGTTGTATTATTCTTCTTTGATTCTTTCTGTATTATTTCATCAATAACTAGTCTTAGAGCTGACCACTTCTCATTTAAGCATGATAAGTATGTTCAACTCATAAACTATTCAATACTTCACACATTCAACCTAATAAATTTGTAATACAAATTATAACAACATATCACACATATTTTCACAACAAAATATCGTATGCATATAATATAAAGTTAAATACTCAAAATTCAAAATATTATGTCTAAAATTAAATAAATATAAGGTATTCATAGTCATGAAATTCATGAAAAAGTCACAAGAAAACAAGAAGAATGAAATAACTTTATACAGCAATCATAATATAGAAAATCATAATAATGTTTATTTCATTTGTAGGAAATTGGTTTTGTAAAATATTGATAATGATGAATTTATTTTATATACAAATTACATTTATATATATATATATATATATATATATATATATATATATATATATCAATCATAAATTGCATATATATGTTACTCTCATGCAGAATTAAAAATTATTGAAAAAATTACGAAATTTATACAAACTAAGAATGAATTAACCTTGATATCAAATTTTATCATATTTTCAATAAGGTCCATATTATATTATCTTCTTGAATGTTCAATAAAGTCAATATCATATTACCCACACAGTTTAATTTATTCGAATATTTCAAATACTTTCAGAAATATATTTAATGGAAATAGATTTTTGTTTTTTTTTCTACATTTATTTCATTATTATTATATTTTTTACATATATGTGTTTCGACTGTTCTAGAAGAGTCCTATATTCAATTCAAATAACTATTTGTTCCTGTGTCCGCTTGAAATATTCTGAGCTGTATATGATCAGAATTTAAAACTTCTTTGTAATCAAAGAAAAAGGCAGAAATATTGTTAGTCGTAACATACAATCTTCCATTTTCATCAAATGCGAAACCGTCAGGCCAGAGCATCAAATCGTCATTTTTATAAATAATTTTCGATGTTGAAAATGGGTATTTAGTATTCCAGAGTCCTATACCATTAAGTAGTGATAAAGTGTAAAAAAGGTTGTATTCGTTGTCTATCATCATCCCATCACTCTGCGCTTGCTTTTCACCTATAAATTTAATATTCTGGCGAAATTCACTGCTTATGGTATACGATTCATTCTTTAGAAACTTTGTGTCGATGGAATAGAGATTTTGAGTAGCCAAAGCAGAGTAAAAAACTGTCCTTTCAGAATTCGAGCTTTTTGGAGTTAATGCTATACCATCTAATCCTATTGGCGGAATCAAATTCTCAACTTTAGTCCCATTTATAACGAGTCCAGTAGAATTTAGTTGAGGATACATACTGGGGTCTCTTAGTTTCCACGATCTGTTTTGTTTCAGTGAATATACAACTAAACCAGGATCAATAAAACTTGCGTCAGTTATATAAGCGAAGCCTCCATCAGTTTCATCAATTACGATATCGTTCAGATAGCCACCTGGAGCGAGTGCAGTTTCGTTGGGAAAAATATACGACTGTACTACCTTTCCATTATTGTTGATGTCTAAAATAATCAGTTTCGCTGGACACTCCGTCTTTTCTTTTACTCGAACACCGTCTATAACCCACATTCTTCCCTGTGTATCAATTTCCATACTTTGTACATTTTGAAGACCGTTGCAAGTAGAATCAAGATTTGACTCCCAGCTAGGGTACGGTGAGAGCAATTGGTTCTTTTTTATAGCTTTCTCAGATGAACTTACGTAAGCCAAAGTTACTGGTGTACCTGGTAGTAGTTTCGGTAGCGCTAGGTAGATCTTTCCTCTATATATCTTAATTCCAGAAAAAAGATTATTTTCAGGTATATATAATTGATTTTTTACTGCACGTTTATACTCGCAGTATGAGGACCAAGTGAAGTTCAAATATTGCCACTCAGAAATTACATTGAACTGGATATCCATATCTTTAGACGCATGAATACCAAATAATATTGAAATAAGTAGAAAATAACTAAAACATACATATGTTTTCTTCATGTCTTCTGAAAGTATAACATCGTCAATTTACTATATAAACTAATCTTCACTATGAACAAACACGCAAAAAGAGGTGGTTATATACACTTTATCGTATTATCAGTATATGAATATTATTCATGATATGTTTATTTCTGGAGATAAAATGAATTATTTTAATAATTATCTGAGAATTCTTGACACCTCGAATAACTAGTGAATTAATTTTACCCTCAAATTATATCGTTCTGGTGGTAATGAGTAAATAGGGAAATATAAAGAATCAGAAATCGTCTAAAATTGATAAAATTTATTCAGCGCCTTTCCAATTAATTTTAATGAAAATTTTTGAAATTACTAATTGGATTATGTATTGTAATTTACATATATATATATATATATATATACATATATTTATTTATTTATATAATTATATATATATATATATATATATATATATATATATATATATATATATATATATATATATATGTATATTTATATATTTATTCGAATTGTTGTTGCCTGTGAACTATTTCTAATCTCTTGATAATTATTAGCAATAACAACAAATTGATGGTGTAGCAATGGGAAGTCCTATTTCCAGTGTTATAGCTCAATTAGTTTTAGAATATTTAGAAGAAAATGTATTAAATAATTCGAATGAGCGAATTATAACTTTCAAAAGGTATGTTGATGATTGCCTTATAATAACATCTGACGATTTTATTGATAATATTCTCAAAAAATTCAACGACTTTAATAGAAAATTACAATTTACTCTAGAAAAAGAAACGAACAATACATTAAATTTTCTTGATATTACTCTCGTACACAAAAACAATGAAATTATCACAAAATGGCATAGAAAAGAAATTTTTTCACAAAGAACATTGAACTACAACAGTACACATCATTTGTCACAAAAAAAGAGACAAAGAGTTTAATAATCGGATATATAGACAAAGCACTTAAACTTACTTCACCTACACACAGACATGAAACATTACAAGATGTCCATAAATTACTCATAAAAAACGATTACCCAATGAAAATTATACAGAAAATCACTAAAAATAGAATTCATAAACTGTACAATACATAAGAAACATCAAAACAAGAAAATATTAACAAAAAATATATTCCTCTTCCATATATTCCTCATTTAAGTAATAAAATTTCACAAATTTTAAATCCACACGATATTAAAGTAGCCCACACCGCACAAAATCAAATTAAACAAATATATTCTAAATTAAAAAGTAAAACACCTCTTCTGCAAAGAATCTCATGTTGTTTATAGTATACCCTGTAATAATTGTAATAAATCATATATAGGACAAACTTTTCAAAATTTAGAAGAAAGATTAAAAGCACACAAATATACCAGAACACAAACCACAGCACTAATAAAACATAAGAACAATGAGAATCATACTTTCAACTTTAATAGCACAAAAATTTTAAAAATAGAAAAAGATCAAAAACGCAGAGAAATTTTAGAAATGTTACATATTCAAAAAAATTTAAATGAAGTCGTAAATGATAGAACAGATATCAAATATTTGAGTTCAATATACGCAGATTTAATTCTTCAATTTTTCTAAGAAAAAATATAAATCAAAACAAAATAATTCAACAAACAAACTCTAACCACAACAACTCATCTTCTTAGACAAAATCTAAACATCTAGAATTTTCAATTTTTCTAGAAAGAAAGTATAGTTTAGAACATGTGATCTCCAAAATCACAAGTAATGTCTTTTTAAAGACAACAATCAAATATTTTAAACCTATTTTGTACATTACGTGGGTGAAGGTTTCTGTGGTTCCCTTCCCATCTAATATCAACGGACCTGTCTGTTGATATTGGACTAAATAGCACGTAATTAATAACTGAAGACGGCCACAGCCGCAATGAGAAATTTTTGAAAAAAAGATAAATAGTACCCTATTATTATTATTCTTTGACTCTTCAAAATCGAAATAATTTGAACCTATTTCCAACATTACGTGGGTAAAGGTTTCTGTGGTTTCCCTTACCATCTAATAATAACAGATTTGAATGTTAATATTGGACTTAATAGCACGTAATAAATAACAAAGAACAGCCACAACCGAAAATTTTTAGTGAAACAGTAGTCTGTTTCTATTCAAATTTTTCAAATCAATAAATGTCAAAGAAATTTCAATTTTTTCAAAAGTTTTGATAAAGCCACGAATGTCGTGGCGAAACGTCAACTTTTTAATAAAATCGAGTTTTTTAAGATTCAACAAGCCTGTTATTGCTAATAATTATCAAGAGATTGTATATTTATATATACAGTGTATTTACTATAAGAACTTACCACCCCTGTAAAATCGTTATTATTTGATCGATTTTGAAAATTCTTTTCTTGTTGAAAAGGTATATGAAATGTCCATTTAATAAGGGAGTAATTATATTTTTAGGCTGTTATCGTGACCAACTGCGATCAATTTTACTGACCCATATTTCAAAAAGTACTATTAGGCATTTTTTCTCTCAGAAAACAATGATGGATTATGAATCAGGATCACTCGAAACATAACTGTACCAACTTTTGTCATCATAGTATACAGGGTATCCGAAAAACGAATAATTATTTTTTTTGAATGTCTTAAAAAATTTACTATTGTAGTATTTTTGGGAATAAGCAATTATGGTTTCTTATGAAAGATTACTTTATACATATCTGTACCGAAATTCACCATTTTGAAGGTTTCTTATCTCTGAACAGGGAGCCCGAGAAAAAATAACATAAAAATGATGTTAAATCAATTTATAATTATGTCTTCTCAGTAAATATGGTAGTGAAAATCACCAACTAATCTTATCAATTCCACTCTTTTCCGTAAAGAATATGACATTTTTCGTGTTTTCCACGACTTTGAAACAGTATAAACTACTATACTATCATTAATTGACAGCTAATAAATAATATAATATTTTTCACAGCACCCTTAGTGAAGTACCCGTTCATGATGCTGTTACTGTGAGAACCTAAATTACTGGTCAATCATTCAACACGAAAAATTCTAATTTCTTGACGATTTTGATTCTAGATATTTTTGGAGAGTTATGAAGTTGTTCTTTCCTACACAGAATCGTTATAACATAAAATCTCAAGGCCGATATAGGACATCCAATAATGTTCAACAGAAAATATGTTATAGGTACTAAGTATCAACTAAACCCAGTTCAATTTCACTCAAATTTCTGTGTTTGGACTGAATATAATCTAGGTTCATACTCTTATATGGAGTTGTAAGTTTTGACTGAGAATAACACTTATTGTTAAAAGAAGTATCATACAGAAAAAATATTGCCCACTTATCCTTTTTTTATTTTTTTTCCGTCAGACAAATTGTATATTTGAATGATAAAATTTGATGCAGATTCAAGCTATCCTGAATAATATTTTGTCACTAGTTTTTTTCAAAAATACCATAATAGTACATTTTTTGATGGCATATGGAAAAAAATATAATAATTCGTTTTTTCGATGATATATTTTATGATGATGAAAATCGGTATGGGTATGTTTCCAATGATTCTGATTAAGAATCCATTATTATTTTTCGTGAAAAAAAATCCCTAGTAGTACTTCTTGAAATATGGGTCAATAAAATTGGTCGCAGTTGGCCACGGTAACAGTTCAAAAATATGATCACTTTCTTGTTGGATGGAAATTTCTAATAACTATCTACCAAAAAAAATTGTTTCAATATCGATCAAATAATAACGGGGCGGTAAGTCCTTATAGTGGACAGACTGTATATATATATATATATATATATATATATATATATATATATAATATATATATATATATATATATATATATAATATATATATATATATATATATATATATATATATATATATATATATATATGTATATATCTATATATATATATATATATATATATAAAACAATATATATATATATATATATATATATATATATATATATATATATATATATATGACTATACAAGCATATTTTCAGAAATATACCTCATGTTTTATACTTTAAATCTTGGAGAACTATGCGTATTGCAATATCATTCCATACTGAATTCTATTCAAAACTTTGACATTTTTTTCCATTAATTGAATATAATATACCTACATAATAAAATAAGAAACACAAAGTACAAGTTGAAAATAGTATTTATTGCAACGGTACGTTAATTAGCGACTTCTTCAGTGTATCATTTTTGTATAGAACAACTAGGTAACGAATAATATTTCACCTTTGTATTTGCGTGGAAACAGTAATTTTGCATTGACAACAATACTTAGAAACAGAGAATCCAAATGAAATCAAATACATAACTCAAAACCTACCCATGTCGAAACATTGAACGTAGTGAAATCTATAATATCTCAGGAAAGCTTTTTCAAAGAAAATCTTTTAATTCAATACATGTAGCTCTTAGATTGCGTATAATACCTGAATATATTAAACTTGAATTCATCAGTAATGTATATTTCATTTGAAATATTAATAAACTGATTAATATTATTAGAAATTACATACAAATATCCTTTTTCGTCCATTGCAAAAGTATCTGGCCAAACCATCGAGTTATTGTTTCTGTATATAATTCGAGAGGTTTCAATTGGACTTTCAGTATTCCACTTTCCTATACCATACAATGGAAGGAGTGTATAAAAAAGGTTTCCTTTATTGTCAATCATTAAACCATCACTTTGAGCTTCTTTCTTGCCCACTAAATTTATATTTCTACGCCACTGATCACTTCTGGATAGAGTTTCATTCTTCAAAATCCTTGTATCTATAGAATACAGATTGAGTCCTGTTAGTGCACAGAAGTAAAGTAACCTGCTCGTCTTTGATTTATATGGTGATAAAGCAATTCCATCAATTGGTGATAAGTTATTATTTGGAATACCATTAACTACAAAACGCGTAGCTCGAGGGTCAGCAAACATGCTTGGATCTCTGAGTTTCCAGGCTTTATTTTTCTTCAAGGAATAGACTACTAATCCTGGATCTATAGCACTGTTATCGGTCATATACGCAAAAGTGCCACTAAAATCGTCCAGAACAATATCATTCAGGAAACCACCTTGGGATAGCACAACTTCATTGGGAAAATTGTACTTGTGTATTACTTTTCCATATTTCCTGAGATCTAGTATAACTAATTTAGCGGGACACATAGTTTCCTTGTTCAATCTAACGCCATCTATTACCCACATGTATCCTTGTCTATCTATTTCCATACTCTGAACACTCTGTAAGCCTCTGCAGTCTCTGTTGATATTCAGTTTCCAATTTGGGTATGGTTTCAGCAACTCGTTGATCCTCAAACCACCGTCAGTTAAAGACACATAAGCCAAGGTCACCGGAATACCGGGTCTGTATCTTGGAATAGAGATGAAGATTTTTCCACCGTGAATCTTAATACCAGTGGGAGCGTTATTCTCGGGTATATATTGAAAATTTTCCAAAGCGTGCTTGTAGGACCAGTATGTTGGCCATGAATAGTTGATGAAGTTCCATTGATGTATAACTTCGAAATTATTTTTTTCTATTTTCCTGGAAGTAATCGCGTTGTTTTCATTATTGAATGCACAATAGTTCAAGAGTAAGAAACTGAAGTAATCGCAAACGTCTTTCATGGTACTTATTCCGGAAACTGCGAGATTGAGACTAAATGGATGATAACTTTTTCCGACATATGTAATGTTAGAGAAAGTACTCACTTGCAATTTCACTCATCTGGTTCGAGTAAAGGGATAATTAATTGAACTCGCGTCAAACGAAAATGATATCTTCTACTTATTTGATATATATCGATTTCTCCTTAGATGTATTAACAAAAATGAGGAATATGCAAATTATCACTTTCGTTTTCAATTCACTATCAGTATATCAGTGAATTAATTGATAGATTATGCAGGTTCAATATTTCTGGTATATATTAAATTTGATATATATTTTCAAATCGAGCATATAATGATGTATAAATAATTATTATTGTAAAACAAAAAATTCAGCTAACATAAAAATCATTAATAGCTAGACTCAAAAATATGTGAGTCACGAACACGGTTTGTAGCGAACCGTGCCCATACGTAGCAAAGCGTTCGTGACTCACGGTTCGTAGAATACGTCACAGGCTACGTCACCAGTATGCTAGAGGCTGACCGTTACGCGTTACGTTACGAGTTTCCGTAGTTTTCTTTTGTTGTACCGACTGTTGATTATTGTGGTTTAAATTGAAGTTTTCGGAGTTTTCGTGTTGTTTTTATTTATAAACTTTATTAGTGTATCTATAGACTATTTTGAATTTAATTCAACTAAGTACTATATTTCTTTCATCGCGGAGAGTCAGGTAATAATAAAAAATTTTTACTCTATAATTTGAAATGCTTTTTTGATATTCTATTGTAGAAATGACTGGAACAATTTGTAGTGTGGCTACTTGTAAAAGTAACAGTGAAAGGGCAAAAAAGGAAGGGGAATTAATAAGATTTTTTACTCTCCCCAAAAAAAAAAGTTTTTAAAACAATAGGTTCGTCTTTGTCGACGAAAAGGCCCCTTTGATCCAGAAAATAAACGTGACTGCAGTAAACATTTTGCGCTGGATCAATATGAAGACATGATTGAAGCTCAGATAATAAATAAATTGCCAAAAAGACTCAAAGAAACAGTTAAGTTGTCAATGAAATCTTGCCCGAAAAAAATAAGTGTTTTATTGTATATATTTTAGCTATTCCATCACTTAATCTTCCATTGGCTCCTGAACAGAATATTAGTGAAAGGAGTAAGAGAATGAAGTTAAAAGAGGAAAAACGAACCTTCATTCTTATGCAATGCCATCATGGGTACAAAGCCTTTTGTTTGGTGGCTTAACTGAGCCCACATCTTCTTGGTAAAGTGATGTTGAACGTCTGGATAAATGGTTCGTTAAAGTACATAAAGATCAATTTAAAAATAAAACAAAAATTGTAAAACTTACAACTAATTTTATAAGTAAAAAAGAAGCACTTATTGCCAAAAAATTAATTTATTCATTTGTTCGACAGAGAGTATTTATCAGGATAAAATACCTTAATTCAAAGAAATCTGAAGAACATTCATTGAATGAAAGAAAACATGACACCGATGAAGCTAGAAGATTTTATAAAAAAATGAGAAAACCTGTAACATAATCTATTATTCTATTATTATTGTTCTATATAAATAATATACATATACAATTCAATTATTACTTAGGTGTGTTAATTAATTTTAAACCATTTTTTCTTTGTTGTGTTTGTATTTCGATATAAATATATTTTGTCGTAATACTGCGTCTTTTAATATTTTAATGGAAAATATACTTTTAGTTATCATTTATTGTCCTTTGTCTCGATTTTAATAAACTTGCCCTGTAATTATTAAAAACATTATTTTCATTACACTTGAGATGCTGGGAATTTGCCAACAGCATACTTGTGACGTCACGACTGGCCGTGGCATGATTGGTTAAAAGTTACGAGGCAACCGTATTATTCTGCAAACCGTGTCGTATGGGTATCAGCTGTATTCGTATATGCGCATGAGTCTAGCAATGCGTTCGAGTCATAGTACTCATAACCTCGCTTATTCAGTTAATTAATAGCTCTCAAATGTTGTTAATTTTTTTAAATTTTCTTAGTGAATGATGAATTGTTATTATTAGAAAAACACATTTTTGATTTTAACGGTTATTATATTTGACTATGACGTAACGTTTTACCACAAGGTGGCTTCTTCGGATAAAATTAAATACTAAAATCTTGGTATCTTAGTTTTACATAAATTTTTCAATGCCTACGAATAAGCGATTACAACAAGAAATTAAATTAGAGTGAAGGGTAGGTAATCCTTCCAAAAAATTTGCTCTAAATACATCAAGTATTTAATATATTCAAGAGTAGGAAATGATTTGAGTCAATTTTTTCGTTCAGTGATAGATCACTTCTCAGAATTCTTGGGAAGCAAAGAAGCCTAAATTGGAAGAGAATATCATTATATTTTTCTATTTTTCAATAAATTTATTTCAGTTTAGTCATATATGTTCGTATAACTATTTAAAACATAAATTTTAAATAACAATCTAATTAAAAATCAATGAGTAAGTATATTTCTCAAAGAAATATTTAACCTTATTCAAAAAATAACAATGGTTCACAGGCAACAGTATTACTATTCAAAACATAAATTTTAAATAACAATCAAATTAAAAACCAATGAGTAAGTATATTTCTCAGAGAAATATTTAACTCTTTTCAAATAAATAACAATAGTTCACAGGCAACAATTCAAATGAATATATATATATATATATATATATATATATATATATATATATATATATATATATATATATATATATATATATATATATATATATATATATATATATATATATATATATATATATATATATATATATATATATATATATATATATATATATATATATATATATTCATAAGCATTCGTTTCTATAACTCTGCCATGTTCACTGTTCTCTTATCGAGAAAATGACAACTAGGATTTTATGACAGAAAAAAAAATCACCAGTAGCCCCTAGTGTATTGTCACATTTTTTTATACTTTATTAGACTCTCTACAAGACTATAACTCTGCTTATGTTCACTGTACTCTTACCGAGAAAATGATAACTAGGATTTTATGACAGAAAAAAAAATCACCAGTAGCCACTAGTGTATTCTTATACCTGTTGCTTTTTCGGGCTTGCCAAATTGTGGAACATTTTTGTTCTTCGCGTTTCCGAAAATATTCAAAAATATTTCTAAATGTTCCTTAAAATTTCTTTATGTTTCGTCAACAAATGTTGACTGTTTCTTGTCACCCTTCAAGCTACGATTCCACCGGAGGAAAATTTTTGTTGCTGTTGCGTCTTTCCGTAAATGTTCCATAATGTTCGTAAATGTTCCTCTTTATTTTTCGGCAACAAATGTTGACTGTTTCTACTTGTCGCCGGCTTCCATTTTGAGCGGTAAACTTCAAAAGAAAAGAGGAAAGATGTGTAAACGAAGCCGTGTTGCTATCGCTGTGGAAACGTATCGAGAGCGCAACTAGTAAACATTCGTGTAGCAAATTTTCAGTGTGCAGTGAAGTACGAAAAAGAATAAATATATTGCTACGGTTCCACAGGAAGAACATTTTTGTTGCTGTTGCTTGTTTCCGTAAATGTTCAAAAATGTTCCTAAATGTTTTTATGTTTCGGTAACCAATGTTGATTGTTTCTACTAAATACTATACAACTATTGACAATTTTAGTTGCTTCAGTGGAAAGAAGAAATTTACGTATGTTGCCAAAAGTTTCTACCCTTGGCAACATGGAGAAACATTGAGCAACAAAATGTTTCTCGATGTTCCTCCGGTGGAACTGTAGCTTAAAGCTACGGTTTGTGGACTACTGAACAGAAGGTCGATGGATCGAATCCCGGCCGAACCAACGAATTAATGCGGAGCCTTCTCTCGTAAGGCAATAGCAAACCACCGAGAAGTATTCTGCCTAGTAAAGCCTCTCTATGAAGACGTTCGGAACCGTCATAAAACTGTAGGTCCCTTCTATTGATGTATCACTGTATCACGCACAACACGAATAGTTGTAGAGAGGTCGCCTTAGCCCGAAACCGGGTACGGCACCGGAAGAAGAAGAATATATACCTATATATATATGTATATATATATATATATATATATATATATATATATATATATAGTAGATTTAGTTAGTTGCCGAAATTAAGTGAATTTAGTGGGGATGCGGCAATTTGAGTAAAACACGTTAGTGTACTCTTTTTCTATCCAAGCTTTCGAAATAATTTATTTCCTCCTCCGGGATCAGAATTGAGGTTTTTTCGTGAAAGTTGTTATAATTATGGTCATCTCCCTCATATTTTTTTAATTTTAATTTATTCGATTTTCTCTGAACAAGTGTAGAATGAAATTATTCGCCATTGCATTTTGAGTTTTTTTTTTGCACTTGTTCAGAGAAAATCGAATAAATTAAAATTTAAAAAATATGACGGAGATGACCATAATTATAACAATTTTCACGAAAAAACCTCAATTCTGATCCCGGAGGAGGAAATAAATTATTTCGAAAGCTTGGATAGAAAAAGAGTACACTAACGTGTTTTACTCAAATTGCCGCATCCCCACTAAAAGAAATAGATATATATATATATATATATATCTATATATATATATATATATATATAAATATATATATATATATATATATATATATATATATATGAAAAACTTGGTTCACGGAATAAACCGCGTAAAAGATTGGAAGAATCTCGACGTTTCGGCTCCTTTTGCGAAGCCATCTTCAGGAGAATTAGTTCTCCTGAAGATGGCTTCGCAAAAGGAGCCGAAACGTCGAGATTTTTCAAATCTTTTACGCGGTTCATTCCGTGAACCAAGTTTTTCAAATACTTCCGACCGCGGAAATCTTTCTGAATATATATATATATATATATATATATATATATATATATATATATATATATATATATATATATATATATATATATTTATATATTATGTCCGATATCTTTTGTTGTCTTCAGCATATCAGACCAAATGAGCTGAAATTCAATAACTGGGTTCGTTCTCGAGTGAGAAAAAACTGAGAAAATTAAGGTAAATTTAGTAAAATTTTACCATCCCCAAACTTTATGAAATGGAGGGGAAGAGTGTTCAGGTTTTTTCGTGGGTTTCGAAGTTTCGCTCACATCCATAGCCACTCCAAATTGACAATTGACTGAATATGGCCGACATTTTGAATTTAAAAAGGAATAATATTTGATGGACCATACGACCTCAGTGATGGAGCTCTACGTCTCACGTGCTTTTTTCAAAGTCCAAATTTAAAAGTTAATTTACTTATATGGACATATATAAACTCCAATTTACATAGTTCTCCAATATTTTAAAACAATATAACTATAGATACAGTTAAAATAATTTCCTTGTTGTTATTTGGTAGGCTTCATGCTTACTACATAATATAAAAAGCTTCCATTAGTTGCTGCTAAGTGAAAGTGGGCTCATTAACTTGTCTAATTCGGGATGAGGGTTCCGTCGTATTTCGAATTAGCCACCCTTATGTTGTTTCGGTTTTGACATGAATCAATTCCTTGAGCTGTAACCATTTGCAAATATTATTTCTACCTAAACATCGTTGAGATTCACATCATTCATAACTAAGTATGAAGGTAGGTAAAATTAAATTTTCACGCTTCGTGCACTAATTGGAGAAATTTCGTCTAAGAGGTACCACGATATAAGGGTAGAAATGGTAGAATGGATGAATTTTATTGAATTCATTGATTTCTGAACTGGAATGAGGATTGAGTTAGTGTAATTATTCCAATTTCAAATAATTATATATATATATATATATATATATATATATATATATATATATATATATATATATATATATATATATATAAACAGTGCTTTCGAAAAGTAACGAATAAGTTTTTCGAAAAAGTCCACTTAAACAAAGGCACTTTTTGACATACGATTCATATTTGTGACGTAATTGTTATTCGAGATATGACGACATAGACAATTTTCTCAAATGGCGACACCAAATTTCGACCATGCCACTTGAATGAACGAGTCTTTCTACGTACATATCTTTTAAAATATGATGACATTAGCGTATGTAGATTAGATAAAAAAAATTATTTTTAATTTTAGTAAATTTAATGATAGTAACTAATGTGAATGTTGAAATTGTGCACCGTTGGCTACCAGAATGTAACCAAGATGATTAATAAATTCTTGCTGAATATGGTCAAAAACTTCAGAAGGTATACGATGTATCTCTCCTGACGAACTCTTGCTTTTAACTCATCTAAATCCGCCGGTCTAGTAACATATACTTTGCTTTTTAAATGCCACCACAACAAGTAAACTAGGGGTGTCAAATCTGACGATCTAGCTGGCCACTCAATCGGTTCCATTCTCCCTATCCAACGATTCAGGAACAAGGGGAGGTGCTTGTTGAAAGAAAATGTCATTTCTCTGAAGATCACGTTTCTTATTTGGATATAAATTCATTAGTTCAGGAATAAGGTCGCTCCGAAGAAACTCCAAATATCCTATACCAGTTAGGTTCACGTCAAAGAAATAGAGACCCAGAATTCCAGAATTACGTTTGTTACGAAATTATTATCATTCGTCCATAGCTCTTGCTTTGCTCGAAGAATTGAATACGCCGATCATAGTCGTCTTCATTTAGCTCTTGAAAAGGGGATTTTTTATGAGGATGATACTTTGCTTTCTTCACAATTTTGTGACCTGTGGACGCTGCCATATTGACATCAGAAGCCACTTGGTTAAGTGTTGAGTGATGATTATCTTGTATTACCAACAAAATATTAAGTTGATCTTCTTCTGATTTTGAGGTTTGACCAGATTTAGGTAAATCACGAACATGTCCAAAGTTACGGTATTTCGACTCGATATTGCTTACCTTGCTTTGGCTAAAGGAATGCCGACCAGGATGAGTTTTATTGAAAAACTCAACTATTTCTTGTTGACCACCATAATTTTCGACAATTTGTGCGTAGAATGACACGCTCGTTCAATTGGTATGGTCGAAATAGGGCATCGCTATTCAAACAAATTGTCGATTACGTCATATCTCGAATATCGATTAGGTCATAAATATGGGTCGTATGTCAGAAAGTGCCTTTGTTCGAAAGAAAATCGACAAGAAAGAGGATTTTTTCGAAAAGCTCCCAATTCCAGAAATAATGAATTCATTTGTTACTTTTCGAAAGCATATTGTGGGGGCCATACCGGGGGAAATTTTTCAGTTTTAATGTTTTTTTTCAAGCATTTTAGAGTCGTATGATCAACATTAGAACACCGAAAACTCAACTTTCGATAAGTCGACACTACGGGAAACTCGACAAGACTGACACATATTTTGGCTTTGAAAATCGAAACACACAAGGTATTTTCCTAAAAAGCCAATTTAATTCAGAGTAATATATATTACAGAGCAGTAAATACATAGCTCTGAAACGACTGAAATTATATTTTAATAAATCCTAAACTATCATCAAAAGAATAAAACATTAAATATTGCTGTCGCAGAGTAATAGCCCTTTGAAGTCTCAGGGTTCATTAAATAAAAAGAATATTTCAAAGTTAATGCTTCAAAAATATTTGAGTGTTATAAAATATGAATAAAAAAATATGTTAGTATTTGAAAAAAAATAAAACAGTACTCTAGTAATATAGTAATACTAAAAATAAACTAATACTAATATTTCGAGACTGAAGATTTTACATTTTGTATGTATTTGATTCTCTATTTCATAAAGGATTTTAATATTGCTCTAAATTAGTGAATGATTAAAATGAAAAATGCCAACATAATTTTGTGATTTTACAAAGCATGATATAACTAATACTAAAATTTTTAGGGAGCTCGGGCCCCCTCAGGCCCTTAGAATTAGGCGCTACTGTATATATATATATATTTATATATATATATATATATATATATATATATATATATATATATTTTTATATATATATATATATATATTATATATATATATATATATATATTTTATATATATATATATATATATATATATATATATATATATATATATATATATATATATATATATATATATATATATATATATATATATATATATATATATATATATATATATATATATATATATATATATATATATATATATATATATATATATATATATATATATATATATATATTATATAAATTTCTCAACTATATATTCTAGTCATTCATGTTGTAATTTTTGTATAATTAGATCGATTAGTATATTTTTCGAAGAAATATTGAATATTTCTCTCCTTATCTTTAGTAGCCTCACAAATTAATTCCCTCTGTACTCATTTACTCCTAAGTTTACTTTATTCCGCAACTTTAATTACTCAACTTCGAAACAATGGTGTGTGAAAAGTTGTCAATATATCATGTGAGTGAAGCATTCTACCAATTTTAATGAAATATATATTTTGAATAGTGACTGCATCCAGAATCGAATATTATGTGAATGAATGTTCATATATATATATTTATATATATATATATATATATATATATATATATATATATATATATTATATATATATATATATATATATATACATATATATATATATATATATATATATATATATATATATATATACATATATATATATATATATATATATATATATATATATATATATATATATACTATATATATATATATATATATATATTATATATATATATATATATATATATATATATATATATATATATATATATATATATATATATATATATATATATATATATATATATATATAGCTCCGACGTTACCAAGCTAGTCAGTCGAGTACTTGGGAGGTCTCGGGTTCAAACCCCGGGGTTGACTGGTCTACCATGAGATTTTTTCAGAGGTTTCCTGATCGTAATGTTGGGCCAGTATTAATCCTCTGAACCCTACCCACACTTCCTATGTTCCATAAATACCCCATCTCACCTATCCTCAAGGCACTTGTACATACAAGTGTATCCTCTGATCTGGCTGAAGGAGTTAATCCCAAACTCAAGCTGCCCGCCTCCCTGACACATACTTCAGGGAGGAATGAAACACGTGTGTTTCCTTTCCTTTTTCCAAAATCAATTCATTCTGCCTGATTCTCAATCAAAGTCCACTACCAGCTATAGACTTCGAAGATTTGCTCCCGTCCAAAATGGTTAGGTAAGATACATTAATCTCAATATTATTATTAAATTATTAATTTATTTTCTCTTGATAAGCCTCAAGGATGATTGAGCTAATTAAATATGGTATTGATAGTTGATTTTATTTCATTTACCCCCATTTAGCTTTAGGAACCCCCAGATAATGAAGACCCCCGTTCTAAACGTGACAATATATATATATATATATATATATATATATATATATATATATATATATATATATATATATATATATATATATATATATATATATATAAATATATATATATATATATATATATATATATATATATATATATATATATATATATATATATATATATATATATATATATATATAAATATATCAGTGGCGGCTCATGAGGTGTTAGTTTAAGGAGGCTACAAGAGGTGTTAAAAAATACACCATAGGCGAAAATGTTTAGGATTTCAAGGTCAACCGCCTTATAATTAAAAAAAAATCAAAGTGAAACAAGCACCCTAAAATATTAATTTCTTTGCGAAAAAAATTGTTTTCACTTTCGAGTGTCTACCTTGAGACCTACAACTCCTATTTACAATATTCACAAAAAATCTTCTCAGCCAATTAATCAATTCATCTATTCATCAAATTTTATTTTTTTCACAAAATAGATACCTACCTACCTACTTAACGAATTTGTTACCTATTCAAGGAATAGATTGAAATAAAACAAACAGAGACATTTTCCCTAGGAAAAAGTAAACACTGCCAACAAAATAATTTATTTTTTACCTGTGATCCGGTTAGCCAAGGATGTCTCTCATAATTTCTGATATTAAAACCGCGATTCTGTTGTTTGTTACGCTGCACCAAATTGTTCAGTTCCGGGGTAGGTCGCAATGTTTTTATTAAAACTTTATCGTCTTAACTTAGTGCACTAAATTTATGGGATAACAAATATTCCACTAAGTCACCATCGAAATTTTTAAAATTAACTTCAGTAACCGAACTCGTTTTAAAAACAATACGCGAGCAAAATAAATTAAAAATCACCGCACGTGCTTGCTACGTGCACTGTAATAGAATAAATAAGGTCGAATATCGTATGCTTTGAACCGAGCAGCTAGGTTTAATCGTTGTTGCCATTTACATGTGTTTTCCTTTTCTATTTCAATAAAGTATTCATTCGCAGTATTCGCACCGTTGTTTGCTTTTCTGTGGCAGGCATGAGGAACGTTGAAAATATACCTTTTTAAGCCTCTGCAGCGTTGCCACTGTTGAAATGCAGTAAGCAGTAAATGTAAATACCTTCTATCGTAATTAATAAATTATATTATATAATGTAGGTGTATAAAATAATATGATTTTGATTAATATGAATATGCTGAATGCTGACTATTTAATATAGTATAGTAGTGATACACAGAATATTGAGGAGGCGGCTTAGCCTCCTTAGCCGCCTTCGTATAGCCGACCCTGAAATATATATATATATATATATATATATATATATATATATATATATATATATATATATATATATATATATATATATATATATTTACATCCTGGGACTATTTTGCTTCCTTTCATATCGCGACTATTTTGCATCCACCACAACGAGTGAAGATATGGCCATATATGCAGTGAATATTGAATCTGCTTTAAATACGGAAGTAGGTCATATAGTTTTCATCATTGTATTTTTCACTTTGCGGCTATTTTGCATCTTTTCACTAAGCTTACTATTTTGACTCCGGATACGTATACTTTTCGTTCGTTATAGCTTCTATTTTGCCTCCTTCTGTATATTGATTTCCATAAAAAGACTAGTTGCCTCCGACCACGTTGCCGCGTTTTCAGATAGTATTCAAATTGTCGAAGTGATAGTTTATCGTCCAACAGTTAGTTACTCACATATGAAAAGTTATTTCGAAACTAAGTTATCGAACGCTGAGAGCATTCCTATAGTTTTGAGATTTCTAAATTTCCGTGATTTCTTTACTTAGCCGAAACACTAGGGCTCGGAGATTGTGAAAAGCCAGGAAAAATAGATTATTGGGTAATTCCTAACAGCTTCATTGAGGATTAATAATTAATATTTACAAAAAAGCATAAAACTTATATTGGGAGCTCTAATAATAAATAATTATCGAAAGGGTTGAAGAAAATAGTTTTTCTTGATTATCGGGAAAATAAATCAATTTATTCAATAAAAAAAATACTACTCTAAAGGGAAAAGCAATTTGGAAAAATGATTCCACAAATTTTAGATACGATCATCAGTTTTTTCTGTATAAAAAATATTACAATGTCGTATGTATAGCGGCTAATCGCTAGGCTAAATTTTTTATAATATTACAAACGTTGCAGCAGGGCGTTATAAAAAATGTTCATAATTGTCTTCACTAATGGGCTTTTTGTTAAAAACAAAAGAAGAGTTTTTGAAGAGAAAACTTCATTTCCTTTATTCATTAATAATTGTGTTTTCACTTGTTGAATTGATTCAATATTAAAATGGTAATTACTATAATTTTTTTATAAATTACATTATAGAGCGAAATTAGTTACCTATATTTAAAAAAAATATCAAACACCTATTCGAATTTCTTGAGAATAGAGTAAAGTATACTCTTGTTTTTGTTATTATAAGATTAATCAGTTATATGTTTTCCTAAATTGAAAAAAATTACTTCAAAAATGTTAAAATTTTCAAAAGAAAAAAATTTTCATTAAAATTTGAATTCCAAATACAGCTGTAGCTGCTTAATTGTCAATAATCTTTTTTTTTAATATTGCATGTTTACAATTTTACCTAGAAAATTCTTTTTTCTATTTTTTAATAGTATATTTGCTGAAGATTTAGTAACTATTTGAAATGTAATTTTCATGATAAGTTTTTTATTGAGAAATTCAAAATTTTTTATGTTATTTTTAATCAGAAAAATGTATATAACTAATTTATGTTATAATTACAAAAATTAGAGTATACTTGACTTAATTCTAAAGAGATACAAATAAATATTAGAATCTCTTTATTATATTTTATCAAATTGAAGCTGCTTTTGCTCTAATTATGTAATTTAAAAGAAAAATGTATAGTAATTTTCATGTTAAAGTAATCAACTAATTGAAACACAATTATTTATTAGTTGAAGAAAATGAGTTTTCTCTTCAAAACTTATTTTCTTTCAAAAGTCCATTAGTAAAGAAGAATGAATTAATTTTATAACGCGATGCAGCGTGTGATTTTAGTAATATTATAAACAATTCAGCCTAGGCTTATTTGCTATACATTGGAAAATGAATTGGTTTTTCACAGAAAAATTAATGATCCTATCTTAAATATGGTGACATAATTCTAAATTACTCCTTCTTGACGTTAGTATTTTTTTTTATTGAAAAGTTAATTTATTTTCCATATATTCAAGAAAAACTATTTTCTTCAACTTTTCGATGATTATTTGTTATTAGTGTCCACTATATTAGTGTAAACTTTTTCTAATAAATATAACTTATCACTAATAAAGACGCTTCTAATAAGGAATTACCCAATAATCTTTTTTTCGTGGGCCAAAACCTTTATAATGAATTCCGAAAATGTGTATGAAGTTGATTTCTATTATTTTTCATTCGAGAAATATCGCGCGGGGTAGTACATCTGCTGCCTACGTATTAAGAAACGTTAATTAAACATTGGTAAAATAAATATCCAAAATAATATGGAGAATTATGAAAACGCATACTAATTTACAGTGATTATTAAACAAAAGAACACACATTGGTATTTTTTTTGAATATTACTTCTTGATATTTTAACTTTTGTCGATTGTTGTGAAAAATGAAAAATTATTTATGAAGAATAACCTTTTTTGAAAGTATTTTTACGGCAAAATTCCGGAATTGTGAAAAATATGAAGTATCCAGCTTGAAAACTGCTCTAGATTTCATACTGATTTATTAGTCAAAATTAATGAACAGATCTCACAAATGGAAAAACTGAGAGAGTGATTTTCTTCTAATGTTTAACTGTTCATTTCAAATGGACCTAATTTTTTTCGAATTGAATATACTAGGCAAAACTATTAACTAACTGTTTTTCGCTAGATGCCCAAATCGGGCGGAAAACACGACTTGAGTACCATTTTGCATTTTCACCTCTTGCAGGTACAAATAACGGAGTTGTATTGCAGCGAAATCATTATTGTTAGAAAAAATTTAAGTGAAAATCTCGTCCTTAGTTTGCGGTAGCTGCATTAGTTTCATGTTATTCACAGAAAAGTCATTATGCTATTGAATTTTCATTCAACTTTTACTAAATTTTTGGACTTAGGAACATGAAATGTGGCCATAACCCATAATTTTTTTTATTGTTGAACAATTTTTCGTGTTCACTTTATGTGAAAATAAATATTCTTAATATATTGATAATGACATCTTTGGTTTCGCAAAACAATAACGAAATGTGTTCAAAATTTACAATCTCTGTACAATAAATATTTTTCTGCCTGGAAATTCAAGAAATTTTCAAAAAAATATTACATCAGTTATAAAAAAGTCCTTATTTAAGTAGTCTACGATACATTCATTAAAGTATATAATAATAAGAATAATAATAATATAATAAAACAATTGTATTGTTTTAATATTGAGAAACACTTCACAAATGCGAAATAAGCCGTAAGCTTAAGTTTTCATTTCAGCATCCACTTACATGGAAACATAAGATTCCCGTGTATTTATGTACGATTGCCTGCATCACAGTGTTGCCGATTTTAGGAGTCAAAATAGTACGCAAAGTGTGAGGGATCGAACATGAATATACTCTCAGCGTATATTTATTTTGCCCCTAGCGTAGATAGTGTGAACTAAAATTGAATATTATTTTACATTCAGTGAACGATTTTGACTCCTTTACTTTTACACATAACGTATGTTTGGTTGCAGTAAATTGAACCAAAATAATTATGGTAGACTCAAGGGACGAACAGAAAGCATCTCACTAAAAATCGTGCTTATAGAGTAATTTATCTCGCAGAAATTGGCCAAAACTATTTTGCATCCGATATACGGAGTCAAAATGGTCGTGGAGTCAAAATGATATGTGTTTAACGCTAAATGTAACGAAATCAAAAATAGTGCTAACGGATATATATATATATATATATATATATATATATATATATATATATATATATATATATATATATATATATAGCTTCGTCACAAAGGTTGTGTTGTCCCCTCCTTTTTGTTTTATTTACAATATCTTATCTTGAATAGTATAACATCAACTAGATTCACGTACAAATTTCTAGTCTTCTAAATGAACTCTTAACGCTCGTAAATCCTGAAAAACGCTAGAAATTTCAATATAAAAATTACGGCGGACGAAAAAACCATGGAATCTCTACATTACAATGGTGGCGGTTAGGGAAATAATTTTAAACAATTTTCAACTATCTAATTAAATTTTTCTCCATACCATTTCAATCCGCGTACAAATTTTTAATCCTGTTACTCAATTTCAAGGGGGTGAGTAATACAAGAATCCTCCAAAAACGGCTTTATTAGCTGCACGCATTCTCCAAGAAGCCCTAGGACTCATAGGAGGCTGAATTCCGCTTACACATCTCCCAAGCACTTCCTGGCTCAACGTTTGAATATGGCAAAACTTTTACTGAATTCAAAATACAACTCAGAAACCAGCTCAATTTTACTGATGGGAGCCGCTGGAGATGATAAAATATATCGGGAAAAAAATAATATCGAAAATCGCGGTTCATTGTTGACTTTTGATACAGTGCAATAGGCTATTCTTGGGGAGAATACGGTTAGCAAGGATTTATTTAAGTTAAGCTTACTATAAAAATATACTTGGATTTAAAATTCCATAGCACATTTTTAGTAAAAACGGAAGTACAATATCACGAACAGGATAATTAATTCAAAAATTAATTCTAAAAGTGCTGAAATAAAATATAACAAAGAATTGTTGAAGCCTACTCCGATTTCTGGAAAACTCTGAAAATATAGGATATTAATTCTTGCAATTACATTATTTGTAAATCCCAAGGTATCTAGGTCGATAAATATTTAAGACATGCTCACTCATGAGGTTTCTGTATATTACAATCAAATTGATTCGAAAAATTAAATGTGGTAGTTCTAAAAGCCATCAAAAAGTCTTTCATCTTATATATTTTTCAAGTCTCCTATTCATAAAAGTCTTCAGTATAAACGAAATTATTATGTTTCACATTAAAATATCCAAAACTCTTAAAAACCTGTCTGTTAGATAAATCTCCGTATGCATAATTAAAGAAAACAGCATATTTGACTGAACAGTGAGTTATAATCAAATTTGGAACCGTTTGAAATTTTAACAGTGAAATAATATATTCAAAATTACCCATATTACCTTTCAAAATTACTATGCAAAAGCTGAAAAGTTCCAATGCCGGGAATCTTAGGGTCTACAATTTATTTGTCATTAACCCAAATTCCTCTACGTTTCATTAAAATTCATAACCTTTCTTGAACTTGATGATTGCTTGAGGATAACTCAGGCTTAGGTAGCAACTGATTTCGTGACTTTCAATTCTTGAATAAAAAAATAGAAAAATCGCTAAGTAATATTTGGTGAATATACCAGTCAAGTCTTAAAAACTTTGAACATAGTCTGATGCGGAAGGGAGGATGTTAGAACATTTGACATCGGTAATAGTCTTGAACTTGATGATTGCTTGAGGATAACTCAGGCTTAGGTAGCAACTGATTTCGTGACTTTCAATTCTTGAATAAAAAAATAGAAAAATCGCTAAGTAATATTTGGTGAATATACCAGTCAAGTCTTAAAAACTTTGAACATAGTCTGATGCGGAAGGGAGGATTTTAGAACATTGGACATCGGTAATAGTCTTGAACTTGATGATTGCTTGAGGATAACTCAGGCTTAGGAGCAACTGATTTCGTGACTTTCAATTCTTGAATAAAAATATAGAAATATCCCTAAGTAATATTTGGTGAATATACCAGTCAAGTCTTAAAAACTTTGAACATAGTCTGATGCGGAAGGGAGGATTTTAGAACATTTGACATCGGTAATAGTCTTGAACTTGATGATTGCTTGAGGATAACTCAGGCTTAGGTAGCAACTGATTTCGTGACTTTCAATTCTTGAATAAAAAAATAGAAATATCCCTAAGTAATATTTGGTGAATATACCAGTCAAGTCTTAAAAACTTTGAACATAGTCTGATGCGGAAGGGAGAATGTTAGAAAATTTGACATCGGTAACACACACGAAGGAAATACCAAATGCGACCAAATAAGCTGAAATTGAGTATCTGGAGTTGCTTTGTAGGCAGAACGAAACTATCAAATCTTAGACAAATTGAGTTAGAAATTTGGAATTTTCAAACTTTGAGTAAGGGTCAACCGGTGACAAAATTGGTGAAAATTAAGTATGAACAACATATCCGAAATTCATCGTTTTATGTCTTTTTGGACTGATCAAGGAGATAAAAAAAAACAACGTTTGGGAGAATTTTGGTACCCCAAACATTGTCCAAATTGGGTTGAAATTGAGTACGTGGATTTGGTGATGCTAAGAAAGTGCTTCTTGAATCAACGGGTTGAAATTTCGAAATTGGATTACATCGATATTAGGGAAGTGCCTTCTTCAACTATATTTCCAGAACTCTCTTTTTTTTAGATTTTTGGGGTTTGGACTTTTTCACAGCTTCTGTTGATTGATTTAGACGCAGTGGCGGCTTTTGAGTTGTTGGTTTAAGGAGGCTACAAGAGGTGTTAAAAAATACACCATAGGCGAAAAATTTTAGGATTTCAAGGTCAACCGCCTTATAATTTAAAGAAAATCAAAGTAAAACAAGCACCCTAAAATATTAAATAGGTACCTATTCGAGGAATTAATCAATTGTTGCCCAACAAGAACCAACGGGGAGGTGAGACTTTTTTCTTGCCAGAAATAAAATAGGCCCCTCCTAAAAATAGATTAAAATAAAATTTTTGTCATAAAAGTCAAACAAAACTTAATGAAATAACAACAAAATAAAATAATAAAATATACATTTAGACCTAAACAAAAAAAATTGAATAAATTCTTTGGTATAAACCTCTATTTTTTTATAGATATAATAAAAACATTGTCTTTTGGATAATAAAATTCATCTATTTCATGAATTTTATACTTTTATGAACTCAAAAGTTAGGTTAGTAAGGTTAGAAAAAGTCAGGTCAGCTCAAGTTTTTGAAAAAAAAAAGATGACCCAGCGACAAAATCTGACTTCATATTCGGCTTTTTCATGCCAAAATAAGCTATAATCCGAAATTTCAAGAAAATCGGTGCAGTCTGTTGTATTATCGATAATTACCATAATTCCTGCATAGATGCCAGTGCCAAACAGAGACATTTTCCCTAGTAAAAAGTAAACACTACCAACAAAATAATTTATTTTTTACCTGTGATCCGGTAAGCCAAGGATGTCTCTCATAATTTCTGATATTAAAACCGCGATTCTGCTACGCTGCACCAAATTGTTTAATTCCGGGGTAGGTCGCAATGTTTTTATTAAAACTTTATCGTTTTAACTTAGTGCACTAAAGTTATGGGATAACAAATATTCCACGAAGTCACCATTGAAATTTTTAAAATTAACTTCAGTAACCGAACTCATTTTAAAAACAATACGCCAAATTAAAACCAAAACAAACTATTTTCGTCCACGACAAGTCACAACGGTCCATGTCCAACGACTTCACTCGATTTTACCCGAAAGCCTATAGTTGTGATTGGTCGACATTGTGTGAGACTTAGGTGCAATCGGTGTTGCCATTTACATGAGTTTTCCTTTTTTATTGCAATGAAGTATTCATTCGCAGTATTCGCACCGTTGCTTGCTTTTCTGTGGCAGGTATAATGAACGTTGAAAATATACGTTTTTAAGCCTCTGCAGCGTTGCCACAAATCTTGAAATGAATGAAATGCAGTAAGTGTAAATACCTTCTATCTTAATTAATAAATTATATTATATAATGTAGGTTGAAAGGAAGGTAGGTGCATAAAATAATATGATTTTGGTTAATATGAATATGCTGAATGCTGACTATTCAATATAATATATTAGTGATACACGGAATATTATTGAGGAGGAGGCTTAGCCTCCTTAGCCGCCTTCGAATAGCCGCCCCTGATTTAGAGGATTGAAATTTGGTACGTGGATTGAGTTTATGTAACTGAAGTTCACCATTGAGGTTTAAATAAATTTTTTGCATCGCCGAAGTTGTTAAGGCGTTTTTTTTGATGATTTTCTACCGTTAGAAGACTGAAATGTTGCTAGTGAATTTGGTTGATAATAGAGCGATGCTATTTGGTAGTTTTTCTCACCACTGCAATTTGCATGTAGACATTTTATGCGTTTTTACTGGTATTCAAGCTTTGTGAATCTATGCAGCCCCTCCAGATTGACTAAAGAATTTGTATGTGATTAAGAACAAAAATGGGCGGAAAATACGAAACTAGTGACATTGTTCTACTACTCACATGTTTTTCTACATTAATAAAAATAAACCCTTAATTCCTAATGCTCAGTTTCATTTTGCGAGCTTCACATATCCGAATAAATTTGAATGTGTAGAAATTAATGAATGAAAAGAATCTGTTTATTAACCCATTAATTATTTGTAAGTTATTTAAATTTTTTATGAGAACGAGTACACTTTTTCCTCAGAATTAGCGGAAATTTAAGAGTTCATACGTTAATGCTAAAATGTTAATAGTAAAAAAAAGAGTATAATGAAAGCTTTTTCAATTGAATAAGCCGCGTTACAAAAAAAAAACAAAAATATAATAGCCTTTTGTTACACTCATTTTAAATTATTAACACAGTAGCATTATTTAATAATATATAAATATGTATATATATATGTATATATATATATATATATATATATATATATATATATATATATATATATATATATATATATATATATATATATATATGTATATATATATATATATATATATATATATATATATATATATATATATGATATATTAGGGTCATTGCAAACCTTATTTCAAGAAAAATAGAATTTTCACGCTTCCTGCTTTATATTTGTTTGAATCTGCCTGCTTGATTCATAATTATTTTCATGCCGTACCCTAGGTGCGACAGCACGGGTATTCAACTCGATCTTTGGGACATCACGTTCACCTTCCTTCCTCTAAATTAACAAAAAAATCCACCATCTACTATGCTAATAAAATTTAAAATCACCTTCCAGATGAATTAAAATCTATAACTTCTTTGGGCAATTTTCGGAAACGAACAAAATCTTATTTTCTTGATAGACCTCATTACTCTGTAGAGTGCAGAGTGATCGATATGACCAAATCGAATAGCACAGGCATCAGCCTGTGATAAAAAAAATTGACACTTACTCTCGGTTCTGTTGTTAATAATATAAAGTTTGTATATATTTATATATTATATGTTTTTATTTCTATGTTTTACAATGTTTAGTTTTTCTCTTGGTCGATAAATTGTACCAATTTGATTTTGAAGACAGAAAAACATATTTTGATTTGATATATATATATATATATATATATATATATATATATATATATATATATATATATATATATATATATATATTTATATATAATCTCTCTTGATAATTATTAGCAATAACAGGCTGGTTGAATCTTAAAAAACTCGATTTTATTAAAAAGTTGACGTTTCGCCAGTACATTCGTGGCTTTACCAAAACTTTTGAAAAAATTGAAATTTCTTTGACATTTATTGATTTGAAAAATTTGAATAGAAACAGACTACTATGTTTCACTAAAATCTGTCGGCTGTGGCCGTTCTTTGTTATTTATTACGTGCTATTCAGTCCAATATTAACATTCAAATTTGTTATTATTAGATGGCAAGGGAAACCACAGAAACCTTTACCCACGTAATGTTCGAAATAGGTTCAAATTATTTTGATTTTGAAGAGTCAAAGAATAATAATAATAGGGTACTATTTATCTTTTTTTCAAAAATTTCTCATTGCGGCTGTGGCCGTCTTTAGTTATTAATTACGTGCTATTTAGTCCAATATCAACAGACAGGTCCGTTGATATTAGATGGGAAGGGAACCACAGAAACCTTCACCCACGTAATGTACAAAATAGGTTTAAAATATTTGATTGTTGTCTTTAAAAAGAACATTACTTGTGATTTTGGAGATCACATGTTCTAAACTATACTTTCTTTCTAGAAAAATTGAAAATTCTAGATGTTTAGATTTTGTCTAAGAAGATGAGTTGTTGTGGTTAGAGTTTCTTTGTTGAATTATTTTGTTTTGATTTATATTGTTTCTTAGAAAAATTAAAGAATTAAATCTGCGTATATTGAACTCAAATGTTTGATATCTGTTCTATCATTTACGACTTCATTTAAATTGTTTTGAATATGTAACATTTCTAAAATTTCTCTGCGTTTTTGATCTTTTTCTATTTCTAAAATTTTTGTGCTATTAAAGTTGAAAGTATGATTCTCATTGTTTTTATGTTTTATTAGTGCTGTGTATATATATATATATATATATATATATATATATATATATATATATATATATATATACAGGGCCGTAGCCAAGGGGGCGCCAGAGGGGGTTGAACCCCCTCTAGAAAAGATACCAGAATTATGACAAACCAAAAATGTGTATATCTGCGTTGAAATATTAAACTAGCCTAGATACAGACAAATCTGCCTAATTGTAAAACTGACTTAAAATTATTCATTTGAGAAATCTTTTAACCCGCAAAACATGTTGACCTTTTTATCCTAAAATAAAATAGCGACAAACGAGCGGCTACTAGCAGGGTTGCCAGATTTTTCGCAATCGCACGAAAAAATAGTGCAGCCAACTTAATATAATAATAATAATATATATATATATATATATATATATATAAGTATATATAGATATATATGATATATATATATATATATATGATAAATATATATATATATATATATATATAAATATATATAAAAAAATATATATAAAAATATATATATATATATATATATATATATATATATATATATATATATATATATATATATATATATATATATCTATAAAATTTAGAGATGAAAATAGTATAATAAACAAAATCCTCTGCTATGGAAGACAATCACATATTTGTGGTTTTCATCTCCAAATTTTCAATCCTATACTTAGCTACGCCGTTCAGATGAGGACCAAAGAGTCCGAAACACGTGTCAACGGCTGCTTCCATATAAGCGTTCTATACCGATAATTCTGCTCTACTTTTTTAATATTTTCCCGCGACTAATTTCTTTGTTGTTAGATAAATAGTAACCTATTATTATTTTTTTCGAACATTACGTGGGTAAAGGTTTCTGTAGTTTCCCTTACCTTCTAATGATAACAATTTTGAATGTTAATATTAGACTGAATAGCACATAATAAATAACAAAGAACAACCACATCCGAAAAAAATTTTAACAAGACAAGACAAAGTCGCCTTTTCTATTCAAATTTTTTCAAATCAATAAATGTCAAAGAAATTTCAATTTTTTCGAATATCGTAGTGAAACGTCAACTTTTTAATAAAATCGAGTTTTTTAAGATTCAACCAGCCTGTTATTGCTAATAATTATCAAGAGATTAAAAATAGATCACAGGCAACAACAATTCAAATAAATAATATATATATAAGTATATATAGATATATATATATATATATATATATATATATATATATAATAATATTATATATATATATATATATATATATATATATATATATATATATATATATATATATATATATATATATAGACGGGTAGTCTTGACTGGCTAGTTGAGGAAAAATGTATTTATAAATTTTGAGGTTGCAGTCAGAATAATTGTTGGGCTAGGTTAAAGAATACTTTTTTTTTTGTAACTCGAGGGACCTCGAGGCCTGGGCTTGTAAACAATGTACATTACCCAACACTCAATCTCATAACTAGAACCACTAAATTCAGGACATACACAACTCCCAAGAGCAAGGTGGGACTCGAACCCACATCCTCGGTCAACAAACGGTACAAGGCGGTACTCGCTCACCGCTGGTCTACCGAGGCCCTAAAGAATACTCTTTGTCATATGGTCGAGCTTTCGGAAATGGTTATTTCCCTTATCAAGACATTAACTTGAGGTTATATAAATTTTGAAAAACAATTCTTTCCTTTTTTACGTTTTTTTCAAAATTTATATAACCTCAAGTTAATGTCTTGATAAAGGAAATAACCATTTCCGAAAGCTCGACCATATGACAAAGAGTATTCTTTAACCTAGCCCAACAATTATTCTGACTGCAACCTCAAAATTTATAAATAAATAAATATATATATATATATATATATATATATTTATATAAATATATATATATATATATATATATATATATATATATATATATATATATATATATATATATATATATATATATATATATATATATATATATATATATATATACAAATATAAATATATATCAGAAAGAAGAATGGAATTCATACATTCCAGGAGTATGTATAATACTCATCATATGGATATAACCTCCCGAACGACCATAAAATTGCGTCTGGAACTGGCGTCTATTTCTCAGCAGCAGGCTCGTTTTGGGTTTGTTTTCAAACAAAGCAATAACGTATCAGTTTTCTCTTTAGGAAACAAGGGATAAAAGCTGGTGTCGAAAGTCGTCCAGTATATTATTTCAACAGATAAGTATTCTAGGTAGAACTAATAAGAAATGTTCTTGGTCCGTCGGATGCACGTGTCTCAAGATTCGGATCTCTTTGTGGCTGTCACCAAAATATTGACAAATGAAGCATGAGGGCCGCCCTTTACCTGTTTTGTTCGCTTCTTTGGCAGAATAATTAGTTACAGATTTTGGGTGGATAGTTTTTTGAATTTCTGCAAAGTACCACAATTTCTACAATGAGTGATGTCAATGGCGATTATAAAGAATGGGACCTGTAGTTTTCCTTTATCGTTCATAACAAATACTTCCGTTAACGAATCAATCTGATTTTTAATTGAGTAATTTATATACAGCCAAGGAGTTTCATTGAATTGGCTAGGATTAGCTTTTTGAATAACTTTTCATTTATTAATCCCATCTTAACTGAAAAAGCTCATAGATTTATAGTGCAGCTGCTTTCGATATTATGTTACTTAATGAGCTTTTTGTTGTCTGTCACGTGACATCAGATTCAAAATTTTTAATTGAACAATCTGTATATTTTGGCATTTTTATATTCCTTCCGACCGAGAAAACGATTTAAACAACTATCACACTTTTGATTGAAATTAATTTAAGAACTACAGCTACTTCACTATATATATATATATATATATATATATATATATATATATATATATATATATATATATATATACATATATATATATATATATATATATATATATATATATATACATATATATATATATATATATATATATATATATATATATATATATATATATATATATATATATAAAATATATATATATATATATATAACTATATATATATATATATATATATATATATAATATATATGCAGATTATTTATTGAACAAAGAGAAAAATTGGAATGGTTATACCCTTCTGAGAGGGATATTATCCTTAAATTATTTATGAAAAACTGCTTCGTATATATATATATATATACATATATTTATATAATTATATGTATATAATATATATATATATATATAATATATATGTATATATATATATACATATATATATATATATATATATACAAGGGCGCACCCAGGATTGAGTTTCGGGGCGTGCTGAATCAAAATTTACCTGCATAAATTTAAATAGAAAACGCACATCCCGTATCCGGTAAATCATAGATCATATGGTTGACCGATAGTGACCAGTGAACTCATTTTATAGTAGTAGATGAGCTCATTTTCCAATTATTATCTTAGTAATCTCAATTCTTTTGTTACTACAATAAATCTCGGGGGGGGCTGCAGCCCCATGGCTCCCCCCTGGGTGCGCCACTGTATATATATATATATATATAAGAGTTGGTCAATTTTCTAAGTGAATAGTGGACTCCAACGTACTACCAGTTCTCAGTAAAGGTTTGGTATAAGATTCGTGAAATACTTTCAAAATTTAAAAGAAAAGGTAATAATAATATATTACAATGTTCAATGATCTAAAATTATTTTACTACCTTCATCATTTCTTTTTGAGATAATTGAAGAATCTAGGAATTCAGACGAACTCGTGCAGCATAGGTTGGGGTAAATAAATAAAATTAACGAGTCATCTTTTTTATAAATCAATGAGATTTACAAGTTTCGCAACCGTTGAAATTATAAAAATGGTTGCGAAACTTGTATGTAAATCTCATTGATTAATAAAAAATATTACTCGTTAATTTTATTTATTTAACATCACATATGAAAAAATACATGAATTTTTTATATATAATGAAAGATAATTACTAGACAGTGTTCAGAGTCTGGAATATCCCCTTCCCAAATTCCAGTGCAGTGATCCTGACGGATTAGGTCTGCTATATATCAGGATATGTCTGGAGTATGCTCTTTGATACAGGAAAATATTTTATCACCAAAAATTCAATATAAAGTTTCTCATATTACAAGAAATATTGAAAATGAATGAGTCCGTCACATCGTTAAAATCCAAACCAATATTATTAGAAAAACACGAGGGTATCTTCATCAGACAGAAATAAGTACTTCATTCTTGGTATCGTAGTTAAAATAAATTTCAATACATGAAACAAATTAAGTAGAGGATGAGGATATGTTTTCCTTGGAAAACAATTGTATAAATTACATCCGACTTGAATATATTCAGCAGGGGGGAAAATTAATATACTACATAAACACTTTATGTAGTATATTAAATTAACCATAGTCGATTTGCAAATATTTCATGATTTGATTTGAAATGATTCAAATCTATTTGTTAATTCAATTAATTATCAGAATTCTCATATCTGTTATATTTCCCAAAAGTTCAGTTTCAATATTATATTATAAAATATCGAAATCGGGATTTGAGAAATGATTTTCATCTAGTAAATGATTGGAATAATTAGAATATCTCTTATTACTTTCAAAACAGGGATAATAATCTTTTATTTTTGTCGGAAGTATTTATGTGTATTGCCCAAATACATTTTGTAACAAATACCGCAAAACAATTAATAGACACGATTTAAAGAATTAATCCGTGTGATATAATAAACCT
>JARQZK010003846.1:0-2500 GCA_030704885.1 Cynegetis impunctata
ACCTGAACATTTTACATAATTTGGAAACAGAGTATTCTTATAATTTGCCGCTCGCTATTTACAGAAACCTGTTTTATCAACATGATGGTGCACTTCCAGAAGGTGGCTACCTCATCGATAATTTTCTACAAAATGTATTTGATGTTCGATGATAGCAAACAATTGTCCTTTTCTTTGGTCACCGCGCTCCCCTGACCTTGCAGTGCTCGATTGGCATCGGAAGAAGAAGTCTTGATAAATAGTCATGGTTTTTATTGTTCGACTGGACTTTCTCAGTCCAAAGTTCTTGAAATTTTTCATAAGTTGCTTTACAGCCTTTCTCGATGGCTTTTGTTTTTGCGGATATCGAATGGCAAATTTTTCACATGTTCTTGATAACGCTTTATCACATTGTCCATAAATAATAAATAAGTTTAAATAATCTTCGGACGTATAATTTAAGCGCCCCGGCATAATTATTAATAATTTTCAAATGATGTGTGACAGTGACAGCTCAAAATCGTCATATAAAAATATTAAATTGGCAATATTTCTAGAACTAAAAATTTTAGGTATTGATAACCTCGTACAAAGTTACCTTAATTTTTGATGCTAAATACTACAAAATAATAAAAATGGGGGGTTTCTATTTGAAAAAATTTGGACAGTTTTCTCAATCTCATTTTGGATTTTATTTTTTGCACACCCTGTATGACTAGTTATCCAAATATTATACAAAATCTATTAGGGTAGGTCTTTCTCAACAAGGGATCCAAACTAAAGTTAGTAAAAAAATCTTTCTTATCGGAACAATTGATTATTATATTAGGGCTTACAATCGTGATTTTTGACATAAAAACCTAAATATGTCAAAAACGCTTAGACTTAGGTATAGGACATAATACATAAAATCTGCCTAGAATCTTACGTAGAATAGAAAAACGTATTAATATGTAGGGGATTCTATTTAAAATAAGCAAGTTGGTATCTACTTCCGGTATAACCGGAAGTACCACCATCTTGAAAATATTTTAGTCGAGTTTCCCCTATTGACGTTAGTATACTGTCAAATTTTCAAAAATTTTCTATGTGGAGTTTTTCATATACAGATCGCGTTCTTTCCCGGTGGGACACCCTGTATATATATATATATATATATATATATATATATATATATATATATATATATATATATATATATATATATATATATATATATATATATATATATATATATATATATATATATATATATATATATATATATATATATATATATATATATATATATATAAATATATATATATATATATATATATATATATATATATATAAATATATATAAATGGAAACCCCCCATTTTTATTATTTTCTAGTATTTAGCATCAAAAATTAAGGTAACTTTGTACGAGGTTATCAATACCTAAAATTTTTAGTTCTAGAAATATTGCCAATTTAATATTTTTATATGACGATTATGCCACGACCAAGTTACTCTTAGTTGGCTCTGACGTTGGCATCATAGAACAATCGAACTCCAAATAAATTTTTGAGCTGTCACTGTCACACATCATTTGAAAATTATTAATAATTATGCCGGGGCGCTTAAATTATACGTCCGAAGATTATTTAAACTCATTTATTATTTATGGACAATGTGATAAAGCGTTATCAAGAACATGTGAAAAATTTGCCATTCGATATCCGCAAAAACAAAAGCCATCGAGAAAGGCTGTAAAGCAACTTATGAAAAATTTCAAGAACTTTGGACTGAGAAAGTCCAGTCGAACAATAAAAACCATGACTATTTATCAAGACTTCTTCTTCCGATGCCAATCGAGCACTGCAAGGTCAGGGGAGCGCGGTGACCAAAGAAAAGGACCATTGTTTGCTATCATCGAACATCAAATACATTTTGTAGAAAATTATCGATGAGGTAGCCACCTTCTGGAAGTGCACCATCATGTTGATAAAACAGGTTTCTGTAAATAGCGAGCGGCAAATTATAAGAATACTCTGTTTCCAAATTATGTAAAATGTTCAGGTAGCCTTGACTTATGAGATAATAAACACATTTTATATCTAAGATGAATCAGAAACGTTCAACTTACCATTTAAATTTTCTTGGTAAAAACGTAGTGCCACGACGCCATTATTTCTAATTGCACAATAAACGTTAAAGTGCCACGACTCTTGAAAATTTTGTTCTCGAAACACATCGCCTGTCCAAATGATATTATAAAAAAAAGGGTTTCCTTGCGCCCAAGTTAAGATAAATTCACAGAATGGCACTGGTCTTGGAAAATCAGTTTCTTTTAGATGTTGGACTTTAGAAAATGAGTATGGATTAAATTTGTGTTTGCGTAATATTATATGAACTGACTTGGATAACTCTGACTCTAATGCAGCTTGTCTTACGGACAATGTTGAATATGCGGCGAAATATCCCAAGATGGCAATTTCAGTATTCTCATCATTAAGGAGAGGAACAAATCCCTCATATTTTGCAACAAAATGCTAT
>JARQZK010003846.1:5000-58794 GCA_030704885.1 Cynegetis impunctata
AATGTTACATATTCAAAAAAATTTAAATGAAGTCTTAAAAGATAGAACAGATATCAAACATCTATGTTGAATATATGCAGATTAAATTCAACACACAAAATCTAACCACAACAACTCTACATCGTAGACAATATCTAAACATCTAGAATTTTCAATTTTTCTAGAAAGAAGATATAGTTGTTAGAACATGTGATCTCCAAAATCACAAGTAATGTCTTTTAAAGACAACAATCAAATATTTTTAAACCTATTTTGTACATTACGTGGGTGAAGGTTTCTGTGGTTCCCTTCCCATCTAATATCAACGGACCTGTCTGTTGATATTCGACTGAATAGCACGTAATTAATAACTGAAGACGGCCACAGCCGCAATGAGAAATTTTTGTAAAAAAGATAAATAGTACCCTATTTTTATTATTCTTTGTCTCTTCAAAATCAAAAATAATTTGGACCTATTTCGAACATTACGTGGGTAAAGGTTTCTGTGGTTTCCCTTACCATCTAATAATAACAAATTTGAATGTTAATATTGGACTGAATAGCACGTAATAAATAGCAAAGAACGGCCACAGCACCGAAAAAAAATTTTAGTTGAAACAGTAGTCTGTTTCTATAGAAATTTTTCAAATCAATAAATGTCAAAAGAAATTTCAATTTTTTCTCAAAAGTTTTGATAAAGCCACGAATGTCGTGGCGAAACGTCAACTTTTCAATAAAATCAAGTTTTTTAAGATTCAACAAGCCTGTTATTGCTAATAATTATCAAGAGATTATATATATATATATATATATATATATATATATATATATATATATATATATATATATATATATATATATATATATATATATGTTCACGTCAGGGGTTATTCGTGCTCAACTTTCCATATTTATATTGCAATGTATGCCAGGGGTTTTCCGTACTCAAAAATGAGCAGAAGCTCTGAGTGCATGCAAATGCAAGGAATATGATGTGCATGGAATTTGTGACAAATTAATATTACTGCCAAAGCAACGAGAAAAAATTATTTGTCTGGCTTCATCCGCGGTCTTACCTTTTTTTTCCAAAATATTTAGATATAAAGTTTCTAAGTCTTTCAAGTTGTTAGTGCTTAATTTTAAGTCATTGCCAAGAGGGACTAGAGCATCACGATTTTCTTGTATTTCAAAGCTTTTTTTTGTGCCAATTTCACTAGTCGTATCGCAACCCGTAATTGCGTGTAAAGCAGGTAAGATTTCACAAACCGGTACATCAGATAATCAGCTGCTTTGTGACACGAAAGAAATCGTGATTTTTTATTATTAATTTCCATCCATAGTCCGGAACAACCACTTTTTTTCAAGCGTGACCAATAATAAATACTGAGTACAAAAACATCAGTGTCTACACTGTAATATGAACCAATAAAAAAGTAATTTTAATTATATGTTCGGCTTCAACTTTAAATAACTTTTGAAAAATTGATATTAGAAAAAAATTTGTTGTCAACAAATTGTAGATAATTTAATTATGGATAACATTGTTCTGTTTAAAATTCTGATTAAGTTAATAGTTTAAAAGATAAATGTAAAATAATGATTCAGGACACCGAGAGACCGACGCAGCGAATGAGTCACAGAGAGACAGCGATACTTATAGGTAAGCAACGCATACTTGTGAACGCGCGAAATTAACAATTAAAAACACGTATAAATAATTAAATTTTGAGAAATCGCAATTAAGGATATTGTTAACTAATGTATAAAGAATTTTAAAAAATATATTATTCATATTTTATTTTTTTTTTCAATATATTTTTCATGGGTCAATAGTACCCAAATTTAAGATTTTTCGAACCTTGAGAAATTCATATCTCTAAAAATATTAACTTTATCGTGAAAAGCCATAGGACCTTTTTTAATCGTATTTTAACAAAAAATACAAAAAAAATTCAAATTGGAAAATCCGATCGCTATTATATTTCATTATAATTTTCAGGCTAAACACAATCATATGATATCGAAGTATGGGATTTTATATGAGTTCGGTTTATACATTTTTCAATCGCCGAATATTGCGATGTTATTATATTCAAACTGTTTTATTTAAAAGAGTCTCGCATAATTAATATTATTTTTCCTTCGTTAATTTTTGGATCTCCTGAATAGTGAGCATGTTAAAATACATATACAAATTATTTGATATAATGGAATGGGGGCTCCTTCGGAGACTCGTGGCTACCCTAGAAGCTTGTTTGTAAAATTTTAGGTGTTTGTCAAATTATTTGATAGTCTATGGCTTTGTTTGATGCGTTTGTCAAGCAATTCACGTGTTTGAAGTGTTTGATGAAAAATTGGATTGATGGCATTTTTGACAACTAAATTCAAAACCGTACTGCTCAATTTTCATGGAACGCGTCACGTCACGTCAACGAGAAAACCGTAACTAAGGAAGAATTTGACAAATTTGTTTGATCGTTTATGCCATTGCTTGAAGAACACGTGAAGTTTGTCAAACAAGTTTGTCAAACAAATTTGATCTTTTACAGGGCGCTTTAGGTTCATATAAAATTCAATTTGTTGGGGTGTCTGTTTTACGATTATTTCGTAATTCATAATGAAGTGAGTAAAATCTTTGTATTATATCAGAACTATATAAGTAATAAAGAACGAAATAAATTATGGCCATTTTATTATGTCATCAGAGATATATATATATAAAACATCATGTATATTGTATAAAAATCCATTTATTTCATACTGATGCATTATAAACGAATAAACCCTAAGTTACCGTAACTATAAACATGGTTATAACTCCCTTGGCAAGTTATGAATCTTTAACTCCCTTAGGAAGTTATGAATCTTTAAAACCTTTCAATGTATTTACAAAAATGAACCGACAATTGTCAAATTTTCGCATGGATTCTGCATAGAACAGTTGTAGTTGTTCACGGCTGTAGTCAAACATGAAGTTGATGTTCCCTTCTTCCAATTTACATTGGAACCAGTCAATCTTCTAAATTCTCTTCAAGCTTTCGTTCATTTTCACGAATCAATAATTTTGACAAATATTTACAGATTTGTCAGTTGCTATGTCCATGGTAATCATGCCTACTTAATTCTCAAAAAACGTTCGTTTGAATTTGAAAACCAACAAAATTTGGTTTTTTTGTTTGATTTAGTATGAAATAATAGTATATTATTCAACGAGCACAAAATGATTGCTATTTTTCACGAGGGTGAAGTTTGCGACACGAGCTGCAAGCGAGTGTCGCAATTGACCCGAGTGAAAAATTGTAATTTTGTGCGAGTAGAATACTATACTTTGTCCACGACTTCCTCGAAAAAATTAGTAATAATCTGCATTTTCAACAATAAAAATAGTTATCAAAAGCGTTGACATAACATTTTCTGTGTTCACTGAAAACTGCATACTCACGTAAACGTCAACTATTTCACTTGACATCGATTCCATTCCTTTCTTTCACTCTGATAAAAATGAAATAGATATTTTATTAGAGTAAATATTCAATAAGTTGGGCATTATATTAAATATTAGTTTAATGATTTGCCTAAAAGTTATCTTAGTTACATAAAACCTAAAAATCTGATAACATTACTATCCTAACAATGTGAATGATAGTCTCAAGTTTGGACATACGTTTTGAGTGTGACGTCATGCAGTGTATAATAAACCATTATACACACTAGTGAATAATAGGTATAATTATACTTCAGGAAGCACACGTATAATGAATGATTTATAGTACAGTCGTGGACAAAATTATTTATCTATCACGTGAGTTATTTGATGTTAACAACCTCGGGCAACTTTACAATCCTCTCGGGATTGAAATCTGTTGCCCTCTGTAAATAACATCCTCATAACTCTCTCGATACATAAATAACTATTACATAAGGTTGAAAATTTATAGTATTTAAATCACTAACTTCATGACTTGAATTGTATGTAAAACGAAAAGATTTTATTCTGTTAACATAGATATATAGAAATCCATTTACATAAGGTTGAAAATTTCTATTATATATAGCTCTTTGTATATAGATGTGAATTAATAATCACTTACTTCATGATCAATAAATCTTCCCATATGAATCTTCAATATTTCACAGTGGACAGTAACACACTCGTTGTGCATTTATTGATATCCCTCTTATGATTTCACGCTCCTAGTTCGGGGGTAGTATTACTAATGCCACGGAATATTTGAAAATTATGGTTTTATCGATGAAAATCTGGATTTATCGAGTTCACTAGATCATAATATTTTTATCCAAAGCTTAGTTCAACTTCAAGAATTATTTTTTTCATATTGATAGTAAATCGGGGATATTTATGAAACAAGAATCTAGGTGTAATTTTCATTCAAATTTCAGTATATTATACTGATTGAATAAAACTTTTCTAGGTTTGAAATTCTATCTAAAAAATCATTCTTAAAGATAAATGTAGTTCTACGATGTTTTGGAACCACACATTATGACTATGTAATTATTCAAATATTATACAACTTGGGGCACGTTTTCTGCTATAAAATACACAAAGTAATTATTTTATCTTTGGGATCATGCTGAGATTGCTGAAATATCACATATTGCAGCTGTGATTTTCTGGGTAGTGGTAATGTTACCATTTTATGATAAATTTCTTTGGTCAAGTTCAAGCTGCGTTTGAAAACTGAGTAACTTTGAAATATTCTCGATCCCAATTGTATGTGTATCAGTGTTTATTTTTCAGATATTGGAAGCCGAATCAAAAGGAGAGTTTTGGACTTTCTGCCCCCACATCAGAGAGTATGTATTTTACCATTACAACAATTTCTTTTTTTTGACAAGGAAAATATTTTTCAATCCATTTTTGATTATTTATAATTTTTTTCAGTTCTCGAAAGTATCTGATAACAAGTTTATATATATATATATATATATATATATATATATATATATATATATATATATATATATATATATATATATATATATATTCATATTGATTTTTAAAATTTTGAATTGATAAAATTTTGAAAAAAATTCATTTTTTTGTATTCATAGAATTTCAAAGAAGTTATCCTAATTCAATAAAAATAATTTAGCTTCTACAACATGAGAATATATCACTCAATTCTAATTTAAAAATTTTTCTTCCTAGAATAAATCTATTATTGGGTTCCGGGGTGCGAAAACCCCGGGAGGAGGAAAGCCATCGGATATGATCTCCCTGGGGACCATAGGGAACAGGGATGTCTGGGTGCTTATAGCACCCGAGGGAACCATAGTGTGGATTTTTGAATGGTATGTATTTTCTGTAGAATTCCTCTATGATACACGGTTAATGAGACTAAAATTATATATGATGTATTCCTTATTGGTGATTTTTCACACAAACATATATATATATATATATATATATATATATATATATATATATATATATATATATATATATATATATATATATATATATATATATATATATATACTCTAGTGGAGAATTATTAAAATATTTTCACATTGAAAAACCATAATTTCGTTTGAACCATTTCAAGAATATATTCATCTCTGATCTTCTTCAATCTAGATCTAGAGATAAATTCAAAATTCGTAGTCATTTGCCATGTTTCATACATCATAATCGATATGTTTACTTGAGTCAAGATTTGTGTAATGGTTAACTTATTTAATTTTTTTGTTTACAGATCTCCACTATGAATAAAGAATAAAATTTTACATATGTTCGTTTTATTTAATGAAAAGAAAAACCTAGTTGAAGAGAAAATAATTTAACAAAGATACAATAATAAATAGACTATTTATTTTGAAATCAACAATTACCAGTGGGTACCTAAAATATACTTTTACTTGCTCTAATAAATAGATGGTGAAATTATGATTGATATAAGAAACCGAAATATCATATATAACGGAATTAAAATACTATTATAATGTAAATTTAAAAAAAAAAAAAAAATATATATATATATATATATATATATATATATATATATATATATATATATATATATATATGGAAAACAGAATTCTTCGTGTTAACGACACACGTTCGTGGCAATAAAATGAAGTGAACTAGGACATTTATTTGAAACTAATCAAACAAACCTCCTAGCGGAGCTGGCTATAAGAGTTCACGAAGCATCGAAATATCAGCATCTACCCCAGACGGTAATTGTTCGAAATGTTAATTTGTTTATCACAATCGATGGAAATTGATAGACAGACTGTTTCGCCAATTACCGTCTGGGGTAGATGTTGATATTTCGATGCTTCGTGAACTCTTATAGCCAGCTCCGCTAGGAGGTTTGTTTGATTAGTTTCAAATAAATGTCCTAGTTCACTTCATTTTATATATATATATATATATATATATATATATATATATATATATATATATATATATATATATATATATATATATATATATATATATATATATACAGGGTGTCCCACCGGGAAAGAACGCGATCTGTTTATGGAAAACTACAAATAGGAAACTTTTGAAAATTTGACAGTATACTAATGTTGATAGGGGCAGCTCGACTAAAATATTTTCAAGATGATGGCACTTCCAGTTATAACGGAAGTAGATACCAACTTGCTTATTTTAAATTGGATACCCTATATATTAATACATTTTTAGATTCTACGCAAGATTCTAGGCGGATTTTATGTATTATGTCCTATACCTAAGTCTAAGCGTTTTTGACATATTTAGCTTTTTATGTCAAAAATGACGATTGCAAGCCCTAATATAATTATCAATTGTTCCTATAAGTATTCCCGTATTACTTACTTTGGGGTGGATTCCTCATTGCAAAAGACTTGCTTTGATAGATTTTGTATAGTATTTGGATAACTAATCATACAGGGTGTTCGAAAAAAAAAGATCTAAAATGAGATTGAGAAAACTGACAAAAATCAATTTTTTCAAATGGAAACCCCCCATTTTTCTTATTTTGTAGTATTTAGCATTTAAAAAGAAGGCAACTTTATATAAAGTTATCTATACCTAAAATTTGAAGTTTTCGAAATATTGCCAATTTAATATTTTTATATGGCGATTTTGCATTTAATCGTTAAACAATTAGATCTAGGATAGCCACGATCGTATTTGACATTTCAAATCATCGTAATGGCATCCCCGTTAAATTATACAAACGAAGATTATTTAAACTTATTTATTATTTATGGACAATGTGATAAATTATTTCAAGAACATGTGATACATGTGCGACCCGATATCCTCATAAACAAAAACCATCACCAAATACTGTTAAACGAATTATAGAAAACTTCAAGAATTTTGGATCCGTAAAGGCATAAGTGTACAAAAAGAAACCAGTTGTTAATAATGAAAATATTAAAATAGCAATTTTGGGATATTTTGAAGCATATCCAACAAAATCTTCAAGGCAGATAGCATTAGAATCAGGCTTATCTAAATCATCAGTTCTAAGAATTTTACGGAAACACAAATATCATCCCTATGCTATCCATATTTTCATTAGTGCAGCATTTAAATGAAAATGATTTAGATAAGCCTTAAAAGTTTAAATAATTTTCGTTTGTATAATTTAACCGGGGTGCCATTACGATGATTTGAAATGTCAAATACGATCGTGGCTATACTAGATCTAATTTTTTAACGATTAAATGCAAAATCGCCATATAAAAATATTAAATTGGCAATATTTCGAAAACTTCAAATTTTAGGTAAAGATAACCTTGTACAAATTTACCTTAATTTTTGATGCTAAATATGACAAAATAAGAAAAATGGGGGGTTTCCATTTGAAAAAATTGATTTTTGTTAGTTTTCTCAATCTCATTTCAGATCTTTTTTTTCGAACACCCTGTATGATTAATTATCCAAATACTATACAAAATCTACTAAAGCAAGTCTTTTTCAATAAGGAATCTACCCCAAAGTAAGTAATACGGGAATCATTATAGAAACAATTGATAATTATATTAGGGCTTGCAATCGTCATTTTTGACATAAAAACCTAAATATGTCAAAAACTCTTAGACTTAGATATAGGACATAATACATAAAATCTGCCTAGAATCTTATGTAGAATCTAAAAATGTATTAATATATAGGGTATCCAATTTAAAATAAGCAAGTTGGTATCTACTTCCGGTATAACCGGAAGCGCCACCATCTTGAAAATATTTTAGTCGAGTTGCTCCTATCAACATTAGTATACTGTCAAATTTTCAAAAGTTTCCTATGTGTAGTTTTCCATATACAGATCGCGTTCTTTCCCGGTGGGACACCCTGTATATATAACAACAAAGAAATTAGTCGCGGGAAAATATTAAACAAGTAGAGCAGAATTATCAGTATAGCCCGCCTATATGGAAGCAGCCGTTGACACGTGTTTCGAACTCTTTGGTCCTCATCAGAACGGCGTAGCCAAGCATTGGATTGAAAACTTGGAGATGAAAATAGCCCAACAAACGAAATCCACTGCTACGGAAGACAATCACACATTTGAGGCTTATTGTTTGAACTCTCCGGTTTGAGAGATTTGGTCAAACTTTGCCACGGAGGCGATTAATGCCATCCGCGAGATCCGTATGTATATATATATATATATATATATATATATATATATATATATATATATATATATATATATATATATACATATATTTCTATATAAGTATATTAATTGCATTAATGATTCAAAAGTAATTCACTTCAGTATCATAAAATATCGGAATGTGTAATAAAAAACATTTTTCTGTATTTTGTTACATATGCTATTTTTGTAATTCTTATAAGTTTTAGAAAAAAATATAATGGTCGTTGGAATATGTAATTTTCAACTTAATATTCATGAAGCTATTGATAAAAATAAATTTTTTAACATATCTCTATAATTACCATAATTTCTTAACTAATTACTCAAAACAATGTGAACCTAAATATTTGAATTACTAACAAAATGGTAGAAATTTTTTTTTCAATATTCAACTTGTCTATTTGTTCATAAAAAAACTAATATCCGAATGCCTAAAAAAAATAATATTTTTTGCTTAATGAATAATTAATTAATTAATTAAGTAATTGATTAAGAGATGTGAAAAAATCAATAACAAAGCATTTGTGAAAGAATTGAAATAAGCAAAATAAAAAACTTTCATAAATTTTCATCACCTGATCTTTTAAGTATGAGTACTTATATATATTATAGGTATACTTATATAAAAATATTTCAAGATACGAAAAACATATAGGTCAATTTATTCAATTTTTTTATTTTGGAATTTATGAAAAGTGTTCAGATATCATCATATCCTTTTCAAGTTTTCAAATTGATATTTATTTCAATAAAAAAAAATTATCTGCTGTACTGTATTTAAAGGCCCATTCCGTAACGGCCGAACGAAGCCTTATTTTCTGTGTTGAATTAAAATTGTTGATAATGGAGATAGAGTTATTCAAAATTTCGTGCTGTTTAAGAAGTTTCTTTGAATTTCTCAATGATCAGTAGTTCTGAAAGTAAAACTAATTACTTTTTCTTTTATCTCACTTTGTTATAAACAATTGCAATTATTTATTAGCTGTTAAATCATCTAAATTATCAAACCACTTTTCTATACATTATTCTGAATGCAATGATATATTACTCATATTTTTATGAGCTTCATCAAAAATTAATATCAATTCGAATTTATTGACCAGACAAGATACGCTGAAAATATGCTATTCAAATCTTATCAAATTGGAAAAAATGACATTAGGGTAGGAATTGGAGAGATCTACTCCGTCAGTTATACTTTCGAAAAAATTATCTCTATATACTTAATACAAATCAGAGACAATAACAGAAATTTTTATTTTTTAGTACCTACTGTAAAATCAGTAAGAGAATTTATCAAACTTGTCCTATATGTACCAATAACCATTAACCGTACATAATTTCATCCAAAGTAGGTATATATTTACAGGTACCTACTGGGAAGTCACTCAAAGGATGTGCCAAACTTGACAAGAACCTATTAATATCTAGATTTCGAGGATATATTATTGCAAAACAGTAACTTCAAAGAAAATAACTCTACAATAACGTAAGAACATATTTTCATAATATTAGGCTAGTCAACAAGTTCAAAAACATGTAATTTCTTGGTAAAGCTCCTTAAAATATGAGCGAAAGCTCATTCTATTCGGAATGACATCTAGAAAAATTTATCTCGTGGATTGATTAGCACATAGAAAATGGCAATTGTTATTATCAAATTAAGATGGACAAAAGATTTATTTTTCGTTAGTAACTCCTGGAACTCTACCCCTATTATTTATATTAAAATAATTTTGTTATATTAACAAATATTAATTTAAAACTTGAATAACATTTGATATCAATCAGAAATTTCAGTTGGAAAAAAATTTTTAAGTCAATTTTTCAAAAAGTTATACTATTTTTTATTAACTATTTTTCCTAATCTCCATTTTCATAAATGACGACATAAATTTTTGAATAATTAACCTAAACATTTTTGGCTTCGTGGAGCCCTTGGTATACATATATATATATACATATATATATAAATATATATATATATATATATATATATATATATATATATATATATATATATATATATATATATATATATATATATATATATATATATATATATATATATATATATATATATATATATATATATATATATACATATATATATATATATATATATATATATATACATACTTAACCAGACTATGCGATAAAATGTTCTCATTTTGTTTCGAATGATTTTTTAAAATTAATAAAAAATGAAAGTTCAAAAAATGTCAAAAAAAATTTTTTCAACAAATAATAATATGTTATTGCTGTTTTTGTATCTAATAATATCATCGAATGACTTTCGAAAAAATTTTAAAGAATAATTTGTTAATATATTGTTTATAAACAAATAGACAAGGTTAATATTTTTTGAAATTTTTTTTTGACTGTTCTTTTGTGTTCGCCAAATAATAGTGATGCCGCCGAGACGAGAGATTCTCGTCTTTCGACGAGACGAGAGAGATATTTTCTCTCGAAAAAAATTTCGAGACGAGACGAGAGAAAGCCCCTCTCTCGTCGAGAATTTCTCGTTTCTCTCGATCTCTCGAGCAAACATTTTTTACAATTTTACAAATTAAACAGTTAAGCCGTTATTTATGTCACGTTTCCTATAGTTTTTATCAAAGTATGCAAAAATCGTGATAAATATTTTGATAGGTATATCTCTCGTAATATCCTTTGAAAATAAGCAGTGTATATTGTACACAGTTCTTACTTTATCCATTTTAAATTTATAGCGGGTAGTTATTACTAGTATATAGTAATAATATATACAGGTTGTGACTAAGTTTGCACTATTGCTATCTTCGATTGGCAAACTAACAGCCGTATTCACCATCAGCTGCTAACTTTTTATCAGGCGACTAAATTCGTATAAAGGCTACACATATAGCGTCTACTTGACAAGTATGCTTTTTCAAGCTTTTTGTACAATATTATAAATGAAGTTGGGTACGCTAAAGCTCGCAAAGGCTTCTGCTGTATTTTACCATACACACATTCATGTATAATTGTACATAAATCTTGTGTCAGCATACTTGTCAAGTAGACAGCTAGGTGCGTAGCCGCCTTTACGCACTCAACATAGGGATGTGACCTCGATTCGGAAAAATCGATTAGTCAATAATCGATTTTTTTTGCTTAGATATAAATCGATTTGTGAATAATCGATTTAAAAGAAAAATAATCGATTTTTATTTATACTTCGACTTTCTATACGAAAAATGCCTATTCGATGTATTAGTGGAAATATATTATGAATATCTAATTTTAATCAATTGAAGTGAAAACTATTCAAGATAATAAGTATCAAAAAAAACCAAATGGATCATTTTCATATTTTCTTGCTGTCGCCAGCAAATTTTAGTAGGAGTTTTACTAGAGGAAGACATTTTTATGGTTAAGGACAATTATTTTGACACTTCAAAACTTCAAAGATGAAAATAAAAACCATAGATATATATATATACTATATATTGAGTACAGATATATATTAAGATTTCGATGGTATAAACAAAAAAGATCACAACTTATTATATATTAGTAAGTACAGATGGCGCTGATTTTTTATCGACTTGTTCAGTAAACTTATCCATTTTTTCATCCATCGCACAGATAGCTCCCGTTACAAAAATCGATTTAAAATGTGTAATTCTTATAATCGATTTATTAAAAGTCGATGTTTACTATTAGTAAAATCGATTATAAAAAATCGACAATGAAAAAAAAATAATCGATTAAAATAAAAATCGATTATCTATTCACATCCCTATACAACAGAGCCTATTAAAAAGTTAGCGGCAGATGGTGAATACAGCTGTAAAACTTATAAATTTTTTCTGCTGACTGATAAAACAGAAAAATAATTAAATATTTCATTTTTGAGTAAATAAAAAAACATACCGTATATTATTATATATTTGAATTTTACGTAAATTTCAAGGCCTACATAACTTGTTTTGATTTATATTCTGAGGTTGAGGGTTGATCACTCGGTTGATCATTTTCGTACATGTCGATGTCACTTTCTACTTCTTGCACAGGCGTATAGTTTTTATCTTTGTCACTCTCGTCCATTTCAATATCACTATCGCTTTGATCACTTAAATGTCCTCCAAATTATAAAAAAGTTTGACCTGTTCTTTTCATGTTTAAATTCTTACAAATAACCAACCGCACGCTGTAAGACACAAATCATAACTAAAAGTTTTAAAGAAAAACGATAATAACCCTGATTCCATACTCTCTTCTTTAACAATTCTTGTATTGCTTATCTAGATCTCGGGCAATAGGTGACAATCCTGAATTATGAGTTTATGGTTAAGTTTACCCCGATTGGATTTTTCTAGGAATTTACATAAATACAATGGTTCGTTCCATCATGTTTATAAGAGACAAAATTATGTGGTACTACTAATATTATCTAAATTTTTATATGACGAATACACAAATGTATATTGGTACCTTTTTATGTCCGAATTTTAAATGTTATTTCATAAAAGTTAGTCTAGCATTCAGGGTCATCGCGAAAATATTTTTAGGGGAGGAGAAGATACCAATTCCCGACTTGCATTATGGAAATGCCATCTCATATTATGAAAATCCTATATTATTAAAATGCCAACTGGCCAAAATAATAAGAATGAAAAGTTCCCTCGTTTCTATTTTTACTAAATTTATACTATTTTACCAACTTTCCCTGTTAAATTTTCCAACTCAAGCGTGGTTGGAAGGAGGGAGGGAAGGGGCGCTTTTTCTTATTTATGATGTATGTTCAGTTTTACGTGAACCTAATGTACAAGGAAAATTCTTTAAAAAAAAAAACGTTTCGGGGTTAAATGAAGAAAAAGGGCTTTATTGACACACCTTTAAAAATGCAGGAATTTTAAATATTCATATTTATGCTGAACTTTTTTATCATGCATTGATTGAATCGACTAATAAAAGGTATACATTTAAAAGTAATTAATACATAATATTTTTTCAATAAAAAATAATATATAAAAAAGTATACTTCTTTCAGTTATCGTTGATAGTGACCTCACAATCTTTGTCATTTACTATCTAGCATGGTGTTTACATTAGGTTAGAAAAAGGACTAGTCCTGACGTCACTGAAAGAATTATATATAAGTATATATTCTTAAATGATACAATTAATACACAAATAGGTATTTTTTCCCCATTTCATTGTTTTATTATATTATTTAGGTACTTACTTTTAATAATTTCATTTACTTTTGTAACTATGTTACAATATACCAAAATACAATAAATTCTTGTAATTATTGAAAATAATATTTTTTTTACTATCAACTTTAAATATCCATTATTGACCGTTCAACTGTTTAACGTTAAAAGTTACATTTTCACCCGCATACAAGGAAGAAAAATGGCACTTTTTCCCCCTCCTCAGTTAGGGAAGAAAAGTCTCCCTTCCCCTCAATACACATTTTTAGTTTTTATTATAAAATTTATTTTTCCTTCCTCTAGTGTCCAGGCATTAGATAATATGAGTTATTTATTACCTCCAATTAATTATTATAATTATGTATGTTTACTTGCTTTAAATGTTATAGTTTGCCAGGTTTTTTATCGTATAGAATTTTTTTTTATGTTGGAAAGGTAGAAAATTATATACATTATTTAGGAGAAAAGTTCATTTCAGTGTCGTACCCATAAAAAAGGTTTGGAGGGAGCAAGCCCCAATAAAATACATAGGGATTTAATATATTTTTTTAAGGGTCGAGACGAGACGAGACGAGAGAGAGGTTCTCCTGAGCGAGAGAAACGGACTCTCGTCGAGACGAGAGTCACATTTTCTCTCGTCTAACGAGACGAGACGAGAGAGAGCCTTCTCTCGTCTCGTCTCGTCGAGAGGCAACACTACCGAATAATGTTTTTCAAAAAAAAATTTTTCATAAATAGATTTTTTTAATGTATATAATCGTTTTTTTTAATTTCGATTTAAATGATTAGTAAAAAACCATATTTTCTTTAAAAATCATAATAAGCATCTCTTTTTTCATCAATGGTTTCATTGTTATAAAAGTAACACTTTGTTATGAACAAATTCTATAAACCGTTATATATTTTTTCTAAAGCTCAAAAAATTACAAAAATAGCCATACATATGAATGTACTAATGTGAAAAAAAAATTTATAATACTTCTGAATATAACACGACGCCGAAGTTGTACCAGCCATTCGATCTGTCAAGTAACAAATTGATATAACTTATAAACTATTAGAGATACGATAAAGGACATTAACCTGGTTTTCATAAAGGATAAATAAAACTCTTAAATCACCTAAAGGCCAGGTTTGTAACTATTGTTTATTAGCTACTATATCTATTTGTTTATAAAATTTGTTATTTTCTTGACTTTTCCGTATCTTTCATGAACTTATGAAGTTATTATAACTTGTTAAATAATGAAAATACAGCTATGAATCCTAAAAGAGTTTTGTTCAATGATAAAATATCTACCAATCAAACTGTTCATGCTATCCGTATCTCATATAGAATTATAGATTAAATTATATATGTGTCTTCATTAATATCTACCTAACTCGTTTTCTTTCAAATATGATTTTTGATTTCTTCATTACATTACTTTATGTTTTGAATATCATACATTTTATCAAATTATTGCACATTCTAACACAAGGTTCTTCTATTAGGTATTTAATTTTGAAAATAGCTTTTCCGAACAAATTATGATATGTTTTTTCGCGTGACTCTTCCAAACTTTTGTATTTTAATCTTAAGAAAATCTCAAATTTTCATAAACGAGTAGATATATTAGCTGATAAACAATACTTACAAACTTGATCTTTAGGTGATTTATTAGTATAGTTAATCCTTTATGAAAAGCTGCTTGGATAAAAAAGAATTTCAAAAAATATAATGTAGTTAATATATAAACGTTTGGAAGATACAGGCGAAAACTCATTGAAAAATTTAAAAAAAAACACAATTTTTTGATCGGAAAAGCTATTTTTTTATAATAAATATTAGAAGAACTTTGAATTCGAATCTGCCATAACTTAATAGAATATATGAAATTCAAAACATTCAAAATATAGGTAAGTAATGTGATAAAGTATTCAAAAATCATGTATGAAAGAAAACGAGTTAGATAAATATTAATGACGACAGATATATAATTTAATCTATATGAGATACGGATAGGATGTACAGTTTAATTGGTAGATATTTCATTACTGAACAAAATTGTTTCAAATAGCTCTATTTTCGCTATTTAACAAGTTGTTGGTCATAAAAGATGCGAAAAAGTCAAGAAAATCTCAAATATTTATAAACAAATAGATATAGTAGCTGATAAACAATAGTTACAAACTTGGTCTTTAGGTGATTCAAGAGTTTAATTAATCCTTTATGAAAACTAGCGGAATGTCCTTCATCTTATTTCTGATAATTCATAAGTTATATCAATTTGTTACTTGACAAATCGAATGGGCGGTGCAATTCGGTATCATCTAATATTTAGTGGTATTATAAAAAAAAATTTTCAGTACTTTCATATGTATGGCTGGTTCTGTAATTTTTTTCAGCTTCAGAAAAAATTATAACGGTTTATAGAATTTGTTTATAATAAATTGTTAATTTTATAAACGATGAAAGTATTTATAAAAAAAAAATTTTCTTTGTTAATCCATGAAGAAATGCAGTACATTTCAGACATTGATCTAGTAAAAATTATGATCACTTACCTTCTCGATTTTGTTGTGCTAATTGAACAATCAACTTTGCTCTTTCCATATTTTTCTTCACTAAACAACACAAAACAACACCACTAAAAAGAAAATTATATAATCTTACTCGAATTTATGTCTCAGCAACGTAACAGAGTTATAAAGTCTTATAAGGACTGAATTACACTGTTTACTATTTGGGGGTAAATTTTTGATTGACTTAGATAAGGAAATACCCTACTTTTATTACGTATGAGACTTCGGAGTAGGGGTTGAGCACATGATGAGGCGAAACCTTTTCTAACACAAGGCCCTTCTTCGTCCAGCGTTGCCGTTTGAAACAATTATCGAATTGCAATATATGTATCCCCAAAATTATGCTTATAGATTATTGTAACATAGATTTAATTATAAAATTGTGTCTAATTATGATAGGTTTGTTGTGCATAAATAAACACACCAGAATCAAAATATCAGTCGATTTGGCTGAGTATGTATCAGGGAAAAAAAATTAATATTCTGATTGAATTCGATACAGTACAATTATTGTCGATTATTTCCCGGAAAAATATGACTGAAATTACATCTGCAACATGTTACAGTATGTATCGAAAAATTCATTGTAAGCTTACTCCAATTGAAAAAATATCAAATATTCTTAGGTCCACATAAAATTAAGAGTCTCGGTGTACCTATCCGATTACGAAGTAATAGGTAAATACTCTAAAAATAAATTTGTATTTTGTTCAAAAGAATTTTGTAAGAACTGTAGCAAAGGAATTTTTATTTGAAGCTTCCGATACACTTGAACAGTAACTTCTGTCGAATTATAAATATAATCTTGAAGAACCCTTAAGGAGATAAATTTTTAACCAGTATTTCTGTAATTTTACAAGCCTAGATCAAAATAAGATGTTTGTTTATCTCCTTGTAGGTACAGGGTGTCCCATTTTGGGTACTTTTGCTGGGTATCTCCGTTATTTTTGAAGAGGGTTGTGGTTTTTGCGACACTGTGCTACTTTTTCGTAAAACTAAGGATGCTGTTAGCAGAATATTGATAGTCCTCTTAGTTTTTAAGATTTAGGGCAATTTTGAAAATATTGCATTTTGGGATCACCGTCGTATCGCCGTTATCCTTCAACTTATCGAAAAAATAATATAACATTCTTAAATTTTTTTTTTCGTAGAATGCAGTGGTGTAGATAATTTTCGTTACATATTCACTATTTTTCAGTTATAAAGCAAACTGATGTTTTCTAAATGGAACAACCTGTATATTTATAAACTATAAAATTTGTCGTTTTTCACTTTTTCAAAAATAGATGAGAGTATAAACTTTTTTCAGAGATGCGCAAATAAATGACCAAATTTACTTTTAACCGGGCAAATATTTCAAGAACTGGTTGCCTACTTTCGGGATATCTAACAAGAAAAAAGTTGAAATGATACAATAGATTTTCATAGCCATAATAGCTCACCTTAGGAAATAATTTTCATTATTCGAAAACATCGATAAATATCAATATAAATAATAATACCAAAAGAACGAAAATAAATAGTTTTATGAACCAGAAGCCTATCCAAAAACCGATGAGATTTTATTCTTCTTTCTTGTCGTAAACAATATACACGGCCTACTAAAATATCATGCATTTAATTTGAGAAAATTGTCATTTATTTGCGTGTTTCTGGAAAAAAGTGCATACTATTATACATTTCTGAAAAGGTTAAAAAAGATAAATTTTATTGTCTATAAATATACAGGGTGTTCTATTTAAAAAAAACATAAGTTTGCTTTATAACTCAAAAATACTGAATATGTAACAAAAATGATCTAAACCACTGCATGCATTCTACGAAAAAAAATCTATAAGAATAATATTTTACCTTTTCTATAAGTTGAAGGATAACGGAGATACGAGGGGGGAGTCACAAAATGCAACATTTTCAAAAATGCCCTGTATCTTGAAAACTGAAAGAACTATGAAAATGTTGTTAACAGCATCTTCAGTTTTACGAAAAAGTAGCACTATAACAGAGATGGATACCCCGCAAAAGTACAAAAAATGGGACACCTTGTACACCTCACTATTACGTATTGATTATGACTTAACAGTCTTCAGCAATTCCCTATAATACTAATGAAAAATTATAGGTAAAAAATGCAAAATTCTTCTTTCAATTATATCGACAAGTGCACACAGCACAGAATTTCATTTCATGAATTGAATTATGCTGCAGAAATATTTTTTGATAGACTTCATCAGTTTTAAAAAAATTATGCTATCTTAAAATACCAAACATTACGTATATTAGGAAAGTTTCGTTACGGATTTCATTGTACTAAAAGTTCGTTTCGGAAAAATTGAACGGATTCTCGTATTGTCACAATTCTTTACAACATCAGAAGTGTCTTTCAATACCAATGTACAATATTGCATCTGATCGATCCTACGATTATGAATGAAAATCTCAATATTGAAACTGAAAATAAAATTATTCTTGAAAAAAAAATTCTTGTTATAAATTAAAAGATGTACTTGAGGGCGCATTTTCAAAGTTGGAGTTCCGGCCCTGTCCTATCGACCCCATGATTTGTATTCATATACAAGAATCTTGAGGGTGCTCGTTTAAGAACTGTGAAATCTTAGTGTCTGTTGATTATCTGCTCGTTAAGTATGGCCAACAACACCGAGAATTAAGGACCAGGGACTCTGACGTCAGAGCCTCGTGACGTAGGCATAGCGAGGTACATGTGAATTCAGCTTCCACCGGTTAACCCTACTTTTTCAGTGTTTGTTTACTTCCGTACAGGAGCGACTTGGGTTTTTCTCCCTCGTTTTTTTGTGATTTGTTGTAACAGGATTAATTAGTGTGCTATTTTTGTGTAGTGGTAGTGGTGTGTCACCGAAACGAAATATTTAAAATGTCATATAGCTGCTGAGTACCGGGATGCCGCGGTAACTATAAAAAAGGGACCTAAAGTACCCTTTTTCCGTTTTCCAATGGATGAAGTGATGTCTGCTAAATGGGTGGCAGCTATTCACAGGGAAATCTTTTCTCCATCGAAGTTCTCTAGGGTCTGTGAATTACATTTTGCCAAGGAAAATATAATCACTTGTTCTACTGCAACGGATTCCAAAACCGACGAGTATATAACTGTTAGTTTAAAAATTCCTAGACTAAAACACGATGCTGTGCCCACCAAACTCCCAACTTGTCCTTCTTATTTATCAAAAACAATTAAATTTCGCCTGAGTCGTGAGGAAAAACTCCCCGAATTAGAAAATAAAAGTTTTGCGAATGCAATTAGAAATAGTAAAATCGAATTTGAAGCTTGTGAAAAAAGATCTTCTTCATATTATGATTTTGAACATTTTCTTAATGTTTTAAACTCATTTCAACTACCTAAAGGCAGGTTCAAAATAAATGATACTAGTAAAGTCACATTATTTAGAATGAAATATTCTCCTGGGCCTGTAATGACGTACTCTGTAATAATAAGCTCCGATTTAAAAGTCGAAACATTTTTATATAAATGCGAAATACAAATACTGCGAAACGACCTTAAACCGGATTCGAAGACTCCCTTTACCTCCCATAATATAAGTGAAATCAAAAATTTGTTGCATAATATCGACAAAAACGCTGAAAAACTTGTTCCTGAGAAAAGCGAGGAAATTGAAAAAGTTTTAAAACATATTTCCAGTTTATTAGATTCATTGGCGTTGAATATGTTAGATGTTGAGGACAGTTTCCAAAATAATTCATCTTTAGCTGGAGCTTTAGCTTTTTTATCTGAGCAACTGAAATTACGTACATCGAACAAGGCAAGATATCGGTATTCGAACACTTTATCCCAAAGACGTTATTGTACGAATAACACTTTATCCCAAAGACGTTATCGTACGAATAGTTTTATATGCATATATAATATTTAACAAAATTTTAGATTATTTCGAGGAAACTTTTTTAACAGTTCATAATAAACGGGCATTTCTTACCTACTCAATATATTTTGAAATTTCTCTCAGAAAACGACCATCTACATAATGATAGCAAATGGAATATTCATACAATTCATGAGATTGCAAAAATTGTGATTACCTGTAAAGTAAATATACTCGTTAAAAATTACTGTGGAAAATCAAACGACCGATTAGAGTCATGCAAAATTCGCAAATTGAAGACTTTGATTCAATAAGTTTTAGTAGTAATAGTATTTGCTTTGAAATTTCGTTTTTCCATAATTAAATCGAATGGGGTAAAATGAAGGGCTCAGTTGACGACTGGTACTCTCTTTAAACCGGAAGCCCTTCAAAAACTTCAAAAAACCTAATACTTTTGCGGTTCGCGTTATCCAACGCACAACGATGTGACTTCGGGTCTGCCTGCCTGTTGTGACGTCACTCGGCAGCCTCCAGTCCTTATATTCTCGGTGTTGTTGGTATGGCACGGTTTCGATATTTCAATTGCTTCGATAAGATTATCTAATAAATGTCTCTCCTATTTTGCTGACTAACGAACGGTATTATGCATGACTTGTTGAATATTTGAAAGTGAGATTGCTATTGTTTAATGTTATTTCTAGATATGAGTTATTTTCTGTTTCGTCAATGAATTGAATTGATGTAGAAGAATTTAAGAGATGTGAAACGTCTTGCAATTGCCTATCCTTGCCAGTCCAAATACACAATACGTTATCAATATAACATTTCCAGAAAAAAAAACAATATTACGTACTTTGAATAGTAAAAAGTTTAGATTTCACATTAATCATACAAATTGCACTTCGAATGGAAAACAAAGGTGCTCCCATAAATAAGCCATCTAGTTGCCCAAAAAATTTTGTATTCAATTTTGAATAACATTTTTATTTTATTAATATAGAAAGAAGTATGTTGATAATATCAATGGAGATTAATTTCGCTTTATTAGCTATTTTGAAATTTTTTAATTTGTCAATAAATTATAAGGTAGTTTCGATTGAATATTTGGATTTATAATTACTGAAAATTGGTAGCGGGTTATTAAAAATCTTTCATTGTCTTCCAAAAATTCATTTGTATTCTACATCAAGGCAGCATCGTATAAATATTGCAAAATATAGATAGGAAATAATTTCGATTGATGCTTATGTATGTCAATGCTCAGTACTCGTAAGGTTATTTATTTTTCACTTGTATATTATATGTTGATTTTACCTTAGATATGGTTGCTATAAATACTCTCATTATGACCTAGGACGTAATTTGCGGGCATAATGGATCATAACGCCCGCTAATTGTACGAGGAGAAATAAAGCAACGTCCATTGATTAAATACTCTATAATGCTTGTCGTTTACGACTCTGGATTTCTCCGCCAATGAATTATTCGCAGCTTTGGCTGCATTTTCTATGATATTCTTGGGTTAATTCATTTTCATTTCCATCATTTCTATATGACTACACATTCACTAAATATGATGATAAAAGGATTCACAAACGTCAAAATATCAACAAATGACATGCGCACTATGAGAATGAAAATGGAGAGTATAGGAGCAATTAACCGATTTTAAAATCGAATTTTCGTTATAATAAAATAATTTTTTCGTGAAAAATAAAATCTTGTATGCACCACGTGCGTTACTAGATTCTAAGCCCATTGGGCAACATTCATCTCTCGGGCCGAATGTTTCCCTCCGGGCGTATGGATCTATATAACGCACTTGGTACATAAATAACTATTCTGACCCATTTACTGCTCACCATAATAGTAACCTTTTTGTCCATTAAATGTCTTCATGTCTGTTACGGTTTAGAATATAGCAATTTTACCACATGATGAAAGAAACGGCCTATATATATATATATATATATATATATATATATATATATATATATATATAATATATATATATATATATATAATATATATATATATATATATATATATTATATATATATATATATATATATATATATATATATATGTATATATATATATATACCTATAAACATGTTATATATATATATATATATATATATATATATTATGATATGGTTTGTTTATTTGCAATATTAGAATTGAAATATATGGTACAATATGAAATAAAAATGATAAGAGTGAAGGAAAACTTCAATAAAATCAAACAGATATTAGTAAGTGATAGATGATTATAAAATATGTATATCTAATCAATAATATATGAGAAATCCTTGTAGAATATCGAAGACATGAAATGTCATTAATCGTTGGAAAGAGATTTCAAGTAATTCAATGGAAATTCATGAAATATCAAAAATATATGATAATACAAGTAATAGAACTTTTGTAAATAATAATAATAATAATAATAATTTTATTCAGCAAACAGGTCTACAAGTTTTCATCATTGCAATTACTCATCATTATTGAGAGATAAGCTCAGTATGTCTAAGATGGATGCGTGTGAGCTAGTCCCTCAGATGAGATCAATCAAGACACAATCCAAAAACAATCACAAAAACATTTGAAACCCTAAATCTAACTTTGAGAAACACAACTAAAATTCGATCCTTACAAATGTAACAAATTTTATAGAGAAAAGAAATCATGAACCACAGATCTATCTATAGTACATAAATAAAATTTAAATTTTTTTCTAATTAGGATAATTGAATTTACATTCCGCAGATACAATCTATAGTTTGCCGGTAATGAATTGTAAAATTTCACACTAAGGTAACTGAAATGTCTTTGAGTAGTTGTTTTCCTGAAAAATGGAGTAAGTGAAGCTGCCGCGACCCTGCTCAACACCTCCTAAAGAACAAAGGCCTCGGGGCTTGCGCGTGACGTCATTCAATCTAGGCTGATTTTATTAAGCATTGTATATGAGCACTATGATAATATTTATGATAAAATGAGTTCGATAAGGGATATTTAATAGGTATTAAGGGTTTCCGGTATAAACAGGGCTGCCAGACATGAACTGAACCCTTAGTCGCGCCCCATTCGATTATTTTTTTCGGGAAAACGAAATTTCAAACCAAAAACCCAACTTTTCTGATAACTTAATATGTGTCATATTTTTATGTTAAAATGGTCATATTTATACAAAAATTTAAGATATATTTTTATCAAATTAAATAGTAGACCAAATTTCTCTTTTTTTGAAACATTTTGGAGAACTGTGACTATATAATTTAGAAATTTATTTTGGAAAAAATTATTTACAAATTCAGATGTTAAAAACTACTTTAATGAAATTAAAAAAGGTTGATAACCTTATTTTGTGCATTATAAATGTGATAATACATATATTTTAAATAAAATCTATAAAAATTAAGTGTTAAAAAAAGTGAAATTAAATTTAGATGTTATACCTAATTTAAATAGTGTAAAAAAATCAACATTGGCAAAATTGAAACTAAACTACTTATTTGAAATATTAGAGTCTAAATGTTGAAATAAATTTGATAGATTGGTTTCGCTTATATTTTTTTTGCTTTTTTTGTATTTTTTTTGGGATTTTTTTGTTATTTTTTAAATTTTATTTTTTTTTTTTTAATTTTTTTTTTATGTTGCAACACTCGCTGGAAGGATTATGCCATATCTATAAATGTAGTGTTTAATCATGCTCTCTCTACCCATCTCTCAGAAAACTACTTTAAGCCTTAAGTACTAAAAGTTTGCAGTTTTCTTTTATTAGTTTTTCTAGGTCGGTTATGATTAGTTTTCGAACAATAATTGTTAAGGAATGTATTGGAAATGCTACTAAGAAAGATTTTCAAAATATAAATTTTTGAGTGTGTCTGACAATTTTCAAAAGGAGCTGAATATTTGTTTTCAATGAAGTAACTCGAAAACAACTCACAAAGAAATGATTTTTTATTGTATATATCCAGAAAGGTCTCTTCATGTTCGTAAACAAGTTTCTTAAATATAATATAAGCTGTTGAAACTACATTTACCACCTGTTCACAGGGATATAAGAGAGCACCACGATTTAAGGATTCTATCAAATTATAAGAATCCTCTACAATACAAGGTTCATCCAAAGTTAAATTTTTTTTACAACATGCGCAATTGATTTTTTTTAAAAGTACATAGCAACAATATCCTGTCAAATATGTTATTACTGGCAATTCTGATGTAATAGCTTCAGTATCACACTCTTCTATTAAAATTTTGTTCAACACATTATCAATTTGTTCTAAATTTAAAGAGGTTTCTGCGGGCTGTGATTCCTGTTCAGAAAATTCAAAGAATTTATTGATATTAATGTCCCCATAATGTCGAGACCTTAGAGACAGAATTGATTGAATTCTTAGCCTTTTCTCTGATTCATAAAGCTGGCGTACTGATATATGGTAATGCCCACCGGCTAATTGCCTGTATTTTCCAAAACGTCCCTCCAACGGGTCTGTTTGAAATTTACCTAGCAATACATAATTCATGCCCAATTCAGTTAAGCAGTATTCAGATACCTCAAGAAGCCCATGTATGGTATGACTTAAAGCTGTGTGAGTTTGTCGACTCAGTGTATGAGAAAATCTAGATGAGTTCCAAGTATCTAACCAATTTAGCATTTTATGTAAGAAATAAAACTTGGGATCATTATTAAAGGATGTTAATAGCTCTTTGGTAAAAGGTTCTTGGTATTTATCTAGTAAGTGTTTGCCCTTAAGAGGAGTTTTTACATTAACAATTTTCCACCAAGTCCATATAATATTAATAAATTCAGCAGTGTCTTGTGAGAAGAGCAAATTGTTAACAAAACCTTTTAGTGCTTCTATAACAAAGGGATTAAAGATCTTAAGAGCCAGTTTAACATTTTGTCTTTGTATAGAAGATGGAAACAAGGCTTTTAAACTAAGAGAATAGCCATGTTTTAATAGTTTGTCTCTTTCCAGTTCATGAAGTTTTTTAATTACTGAAAAGCAAGCATATTTTGCTTCGCCTGTCTCAAAGTCGGGGTAAGAAAATGTTTGTCCAGGTTTTGAATTAAGCCAGTTATTAAAAATACACTTAAGTAAATGAATAGTGTCAAAAAGGTAAAAAAGAGGCCTTACTGGGTCAATAGGATGTGGGAAAACTATACTCAACTGATTAAGGGGTGAAAAATTACTCATTGCTTTACTGTTTATTGCATTATTATCACTTACTACGCAAAAAACTATGTAACCAATCTCTTCCAAATTTTCTACGATTGTTTTAATAAAGTTATATAACATTTCAGAATTTATCACAGACACAGGAGATATATGAATGACTTCTTTAAGGCTTGAGCATGGGCTGGTTATCATAAATGCCACTGCAGATTTTGCTAAATTATGATTATTTAGTGCCGTTCCTACTGTATTGCCAGCTTTGTAATCTAAATAAGGCTCAATATGAATTTCATCGAAGAGCAACACAACATATTTGTCTTTTTCTGTTAAATATTGATGAATATTACGAGCATAAGTTAAAAAACAATTTCTTTCATCAATATGTGGATCGGTCAGAAATTTATTACAGATAGATTTAATAGTGTCAGGATGTGGTAAAATAATAGGAGCATGATTTCTCAAATATTTCTACGAATGAGGGCTAATAGTAAATAAAATGGAGCATAAAACAATTGTACTGGGTGAGTACCTATATCTCTCTTTTGAAGCACTTAGCAAAGTCAGTTGTTCCGAAACAAATTTTAGAGTATCTGTTAATTCAACCGAGCCTTTAAGATTTAAAAGAATATCTATAACAAATTTTAAAGTCTTTTTGATTTTTTGTTTTTCGGATTCCTGTTGGTTTGAATCAGGCTCAGGATCTGTCTTGTCACCGCTAGTACTAGTCGTTGGAAACTCGGTGGCTGGATTATTATTATGTAAGCTCATAGGAAGTGACATCATTGTGTTATCAATCGTCTCTATGATGCTTTCTAGTTGATTCAAAGTACTTATTTTAAATGGTGATTTGAATTATAAATTGATACACAAACAGATTGGCCATATAAAAATGATTCTAGTTTTAGTACAATGTGCGTCTAAACTTTATAATTCTTTACCAGAAAATCTAAGATTGATAAGAAACTACAATGTATTCCTTAAAAACCTAAGAATTTTTCTGGAAATAGAATGAAGTAAAATGTGATATTTTTGCAATTAGCTGTCAAGTATACCTTAGTCATCTGTAAATTAATATTCAGAAAAAAACAAATGAAAAAATAGTATATTGTTGAATACTAATAATATTTTATCTCGAGGCCAGAGCTTTTGGCACTGATTTGGGATTGTTATAATACATTGTTGTAAATTTTTTTATTGATGAAAAAAAAATTATTTTCAAAAAAAAAAAAAAAAAAATTGGAATCTATAATAATTGCACATGTTATTATAGGGCCAGGTGTATATTGGACCTTAAAAAATGTCAAATTATCAATAGTGATAATTTTTGAAAATTTTTGAATACCTTTAAACACTCTTCAAACGTCTCAAAACAACTGATCTTTTTAAAAGCAAGGTAATCTTCCTTACTTTCCTCTAACGCCTTAAGAAATTGTTGCTCCCCTAGTTCCTTAGATTTTTCATCTCTACTTCTACGAAGAAATAGATTTTTTGAACAGTAATTAGGGCAATTTGGAAAAATGGATGGTATGGCATTTTCTTTCAAGCGAGATTTTTTCAAAGTAACTGAAATAATCCTACCTGTCACAGGATCCTGCTCGGAATTTATCCATTCAATACACCCAGGAGCAAAATGTAATTCACAAACTTTGGTGTTTTTATTGGGCACTAAATCATCGCGCGGAATGGCTCGCAGCCATTTTTGTTTCAACTCGGAATTTTTGGGGAAACCAAAAACATGAACTTTTGGCCCATTATCGTAATTTCCGCGGCATCCCGGTGCACAACACTTAAACGGCATATTAACGGGCTTCTTTTACAACAACAAGATTACACAGAAACGACCTAAAATTGATCAAAATGGAACCAAACGACCGGCGAAAGGAACGAACTGTTTACTATTACAAACACGTGATGCGCGGGCGCATCATCACAAAACACAGTCGCACAACTAGAGTTGACGTCCCGCTCGCCGCGATGGCATATCAATATTTCGCAGAGTTACTGCTCAATGCTTATGGGCAATTTCCAAGCCTACATTTTATGACGTCACGACAATTTTTATTTGAGCACCGAGGCCTTTGTTCTTTAGGAGGTGTTGCCCTGCTACGTGTAAGATAATTGTGCTCGCAATCTTGAAGTAGTTCCTTATGATGGTAAGTATATATTAAAGAGTTGTACATGTAGAGTTGTCTAATATCGAGCATTCCACTCTCCCTAAACAACAAATTTGAAGAGTATTGCAGTGTCTTATTATAAATAATTTTCTAAATTCTTTTCTAGACAACTTCAAGCTTATTTAGGTGGTTACTAGCTGCGACACCCCATGCAAGAATACAGTACTGCAATCTACTTCGTACAAGTGCATAGTAGACAATACGTAGATGAGATATGCCCAAGATTTTTCTCCAATATTTGAATTTATATATCAACAATCGTAATGTTCGTGTAATTTCACCAATGTGCTCATCCCATCGCAAATGACAATCCAATGTCACACCCAAGTACTTCAGTTTGTTTTTCCTGTGTATTTTGATTGTATTGTTTCTTTGCTCGATCGATAGATGTTCAAAACTCGGCAATTTGTTACCATAGATAGAGAATGGTATGAAGAAAGTTTTATCGAAATTCACCGTTAGACGTTTCGAGTTGAACCAATCTATGACACTCAACAAATCCACCTGTACTTCTTCCTTGAGGTTATTCCAAGACGTTCCTTCATAATAGATCAAAGTGTCATCAGCGAAACTGATAATCGTCCCAGCGGAATTGAGATTGAGTAGTTGGTTGATGAAAATACAAAACAATGTAGGTCCCAGTACGGTTCCCTGAGGTATTCCTACTGTAATATTTTGGACCTGACTGTATTCTGAACCTATTTTCACACTTTGTACTCGTTCTTGAAGATAATTTTGAAACAACTTCAATGGTAATCCACGGATACCTGCATCCTCCAAAGTTTCAAGTAACAGATTGTGGTCCACAGTATCAAAAGCTTTAGCCAAATCCATCAATACACATAGTACAGGGATACCATTATCCATTGCATTGTTAATTTTTGAAGTAATCTCCATGATGGCATCTCCTGTAGATAGACCCTTCTGAAATCCAAATTGTCGCGACGATAATAATTTGATGTTCTCCATGTAGGTTACTAATCTAAAATTTAAAAGTTTTTCAAAAATTTTTGCGAATGTGGATATCAGGGAAATAGGTCGATAGTTACCACATAAGTTTTTTTCCCCTTTTTTATATACGGGAACAACAACCGACTCCTTGAACAATCTTGGAACTTGACCTAGCGTGAATATATAATTTATCAAATGGGTTAGTAGGGGGATGATAGTAGCCTTAATTTTCTTAATTGTTAACACATGAATGCCATCTTTTCCACTTGACTTTTTGTTCTTGAGGTTGTGTATTGTCATTTCTACTTCATTTTCTGTTAGTGGCGTCAGAAAGAAGGAATTTTTTTCTGGAATTTTTTTATTAATTGAGGATTTTTCAAGTGGTCTTAAGTTCGATGCCAGTTTCTCTCCTATTTGCGAAAAATAAAGACTAAATTCATTTGCAATCAATTTAGGGTCTTTAGTAATCTGCCCCTGTTCAGTAAGTAATTCTTTGATACTATTGTCAACATCTGAAGAATCTGTTGTTTTGACAAGTCTCCATAGAGTTTTTGAACTATGTTTGCAATCATTTATTTTCCTTTCGTAATATTGTCTTTTAGCAGATTTTATGGTTTTATCTAATACTTTTCGGTAATTTTCATATTCGACTTTTTTTACTTGATTATTTTGATCATTCTCATGAGTTTTGTATAATGTATTTCTTCTGTTTATAGAACTAACAATAGTTCTTGTTATCCATTTTTTCCTACTCTGAATACAGGTATTTATTGCTAGTGAGGTAGTGTGATCATCAATATATTTGCCAATTGTATTAATCAAAAAGATTGTCTTTTCATCGATATTTTCGAGAGTATAGAAAGTTGACCAATCATAATTCTGCAGAGTAGTACATAACTCTTTATATTTGATAAATTTGATTGTATTTAACGAGATCTGCTTTTCTTTCAAAGGCAAAGACAGATAAGCCATTGTTGCCATATGATCAGTAATTTTAGTATCAAAAATCACACTTGTACAGTTGTCATTCGTAATATTATCATCGTTATAAAATATATGATCAATACAACTCCGCGAGTTTCCTTGTACTCTGGTAGTTCCGTTTATCAAGGAAGAAAAATTAAACTCTGACAACACGTCAAGATATCCAGAGACCAAGTTTGAATCTGCATTTATATTAATATTTATATCGCCAATGATAATATGTTTCCTATTTTTTGAAATGACTTTTTCTTGCTTCAAATAAATGTAAAAGTCATCTATGAACTCCTGTATCCCAATGACGGGAGATTTATAAATGGCAGTTATCACAAGATTATCACAACCTTTCAGCTTAATCTCTATGTGCAATGATTTACAGCACCCAATTGACATTATTCTACTGGAAAACTCCAAACATTTATTCACAAACACAATGACTCCATCATTTCGGTTGATACAACCTTCATTGTATAGAATTATATATCCTTCAGTTTGAAACAAGTCTACACTTTCAATCTGAAATGTTTCCGTCAAAATAATGAGATCAGAATCATGATTTAATTGCGACAAAAATACTTGTAACATATCTAGGTTAAGAGCAATACTGCGAATATTTTGGTGAAATATTTTTAATTTTTTATTATTTTTAAAATTGCAGTATAGATCATTAATGCCATTCAATGAGTCTAATTCCAATGTTTCTATAGGTGAAAAATTAACATCTCTTATATACTGGTCCATTAAAATGATATTATAGTTAAATAAGTATAGCTTCGACCAATCTAATTAATGACTTACTCTGTGTTTTTACTGCAGTGGCAAATCTGTTTCATTCTGGATCAAAATAGCTCGGCTATCTTCGGTCTTCTTCAAGTAGATCCTACCATTCTTGATCCAGGCATATTTGTAGTTATTTTCTATTTTGATTTTACGAGTTTTCGCAAATAGTTCTTGCTTTGCCTTTGTAATATCTTCACTGAAATAAATAGTATTCATATCCGTAAAACCGCAGTCCTTCAATTTAATCATCCCTCTGTTCTTTCTCTTTTCCAAAATTAGGTTCCTTTTACTTCTGTCCGTTAGTTCAATTAATATTGGTGCCACTTCTTTATTTGACAATCTCTTCGCCTTGAAATCATCGGGTCCTAATTTACAGCCAACATGCTCGATTATAGTACTAACAACCTTCGAAACATTTTCATCCTTTTGTACAGGAACATTATATAAGATAATATTTTTTTCTCTTTTTTCCTGTTCAAGAGTGTCTACGCGAGCCTCAAGAATTTTAATTTTTTCGCTTGATTCTTTTCTTTCCTTTATTTCTTGCGACAATAGTTGACTGATTTTCTTATTTTCCATCTTGAGATCATCATAAGAATCCGAAAGAAACTGTATAGATTGTTGGATATCTGAGATACTAGTTCTGAGAATCTTAATTTCATTTTTCATTATGCCATGGTTCATCTTAATTTGTTTAAGGATATCTGCATTGGTACATTGTTCCAATTCCTCATCACTACTGTCTCCAAGCACGCTAGGAGGAACTATTTATTTTCTCGAACCTCTCTTGCAGCAATCCTGGCATACGAAACCTTCATTTTTTTTAATCATTTCTTCAATTGTAATTTTAGTAAGAGCAGAGCATTTTTGACAAATCCATTTGCCACACTCATCATTACAGCGCAATTTGTATTCAGACTTATTGAATATTCTATTACAACCTCCACAGTTCTTCGCCTCACTCATAAAACGTTTGTTTTTGTTTTTATCCATATTTACACTTGTTATCAGTGAACAGCTGCACAGGTGCTCCGGTCGCACAGTATCTTGACGAATTTAATATTCCCAATCTGAATGTAAATCAACGAATTCGCCAACAAAATTCGCACAAACCCTAAAACTCGGGGTAAATTTTCGACCAAGAAACAACGGGAAACTAAAGTCAAACCTTTGCTAATCTTTCAACACAATTATGAGAATATTCAGCGGATTTTTATAGAACCTCTCAACTACTTCTATAGCGCACCTTTTCACACGTCTGTTCACTTCAAGCACCTAATGCTGAATATGACTAAAGATTAAGTAGAAGAGATTATTTCAAGATAACAGACTTAATTTATGTAAAATACATATAATTATGGAAATTTTGTATGTAGTAGGATCGACTAAATTTGAATATCAGATAGTAATTTAATTTCAAGTCATTGAAGATAATTAATCATGTATAAAGATATTAAAAGAATTCAATTAATTGTTTTTAAATAGAAAATTGCTTTAGAATAATAAAAAAAAGGAGAATTTCAAGTTAGAATTAAACACTATATATATCGAAATGTCAAATTTTTCAAGAATAAATAATAACTTAATTAATGGATAGAAAATTGGAATTTTTAGTACAAAATGATCAAAATATTAAGGTAATTGAGATTAACTAAATGATTTCAGTCCAGAAATATGTTTTTATTCCAAATTTGTTGAAAATATAAACAAATTTCATTTAATTTTTCAAAATAATCAAGTTGAAATATTGAGTTTTAAAAATTTTAAATTATTAAAAAGAAACTGTTATTATTAAAAAAATCAATTTCCAAAATTATTGTATATTTAATTAAATTGAATGATATAAAAATATTTACAGTACCTGTTATTATAAAAAGAAGCCATTTTTGGATTACTAATATCAACAAGAGAACAAGACGATAAAGAAGAGATCAACGATACCGACATCAACACAGAACATCGATCATCATAGAACAGTACAAGTGTCAATTTGAAAACAAGAATTAGTGAAAATAAACAGTGAGTAGATAAATATAAATTGGCCAATTTTGACAGTTCAAATAATATTTGCAAATATAAAAATTTTGGGGAATTATTAAAAATTTAAAAAGGTACCATGATACAACTTAGTCATTATTAAGAGTTATTATTTAAATTTAGTATTATATGTTGAAAATTGTGTGTTAAAAAATTTGTTAAATTAAAATATTTAATTTATTGAAGTTTTCAAATAATAGAGTCAAGATAAGAAAAGAGAACCCTCCCTGAGATTATTTTAAAGAGTCAATACAAAATTAAATTAAATTTAAAATAAGCAATCATATGGAAATTAAAGTTTCAAAATTCAAAGGCGCTCAACATAGTTCATATATATATATATATATATATATATATATATATATATATATATATATATATATATATATGAAAAAATGAATTTGATAAATGATAAAGTAGAAAAAATATATAAATGAGATAGATGATAAATTATTAATAAAAGATAAGAAATTAGAACAGAATGAATGTAAATTAAAGATAGAAATAGAAAAACAGAATGAATTAATGATATGCATGGGAGAAAAATGTATGGAATCTGTAGATAAGTGTCAAAGTAAAATAATAAACATAGAGAATGAGAAATTACTGAATTTAAATGAATAGATAAAAATTTTAAATGAGAAATATAAAAAAGAATTACAATAAATTAAGAATCATTTAGGAACTCAACGAATAATACCACAAAATTTTATGAATATGAATATAGATAGTAATGTGAAATTTGATGGGAAGATAAGAAACATGCATCCAAAAACATTTTAAAATAATATCAAGAATAAATTGAAATATATTAATAAATGGGAAGAGCAAAAAGAAATAATTAAAGTATATTTAAACGGGTACGCACAAGTTTGGTTTTATAGTTTAGAAGATGAATTTAAAGAATATATGGATTTTGAAATTAATTTTATTAGGCATTTTTGTGGAGAAAATCAACAAAGTAAGTACAGACAAGATTTATAAATGGGAAAGTTTAATTATAATATTAATTTAAATTTAACTGATTATGCAATTTAATTATATAATATAGGAAAACATTTAGATCCAATAATTCCACAGGAAAATATAATCAAATGTATTAGTAGACATTTTAATTAGACGAAATTAGACAATACACTATGTATAATAAATTAAATACATTAGACAAATTTTTGTAGTATTCAACGGAGATAGAAAATAAATTAAAACAAAATAGATATAAAAGTCAAGATAAAGATAATGATAATGATAGAAATCGACAGGAAATGAATATTAATAGGTATAATAATAATAACCAGTATAATAGAAATAGATATGATAATCAATACAACAGAAATAATCAAAAATACTATAAAGGATTACAAGAAAATTACAATGAGAATCAATATAAGAGAAAACAACCGATGAAGCAAGAATATAAGGAAAATGATAGAAAGTTTCAAAATTTAAAGTTACAACCGGAATATTCAAAACCAGGTACATCTAGGGAGGATTATACATGGGATACAGAAAATAAAAATTTTTAAATATTGCCAAACCAAAAGCGAATTTACATATAATACATTATGAACATCCAAGTGAGTTTTTAAATTTAAATGAAGAAATTAAATATAGTGAATATAACAAATTATTAATAATAAATGGTAAATTAGATGAAACTTATGTAAATATATTAGTTGATACAGGATCAGAAATATCGTTAATAAATAAAAAAATAGTAAAAAATGTAAGTTAGAAAATAATATAATGAAAATTTCAAAAATTAATTTAATTAGTGCAAATGGAAAAAAATTAAGAGAGGTAAATAAGTTATGTATTGAATATTTATTAATAGGAAGTGTAGTAGTGAATTTGAATAATTTTTTTTTTGGTGGTTGTATTATTATTAATTGTAAATTGGCTTTTTGTAACTTTACAAAATGAGTTTCAAATTTGGGCTACTTCTGGAAAATCAGCACTAGACATTGCTAGTCGTTAATGAACTTCGATATATATTTATACATAATCAAAATCTACTACTCTAAGGCAGTGGCGTAGATAGCTTTTTGCGATGGGGGGGGGGATATGACTTAGTGCAAAATTTCATAAGTTTTTCATCTAAAGCTCTATTTTTGTTGATAAAAATAATCATTCATGTAGATACTACAAAATAAGCAGAAAAGTTAAATTAAATTGCAAAAAATTTAAATTATTTGAATTGGAAAAAATTTATTGAAAATCATTGAAAAATTGAATTATATTTAATTGGATATGTACATCATTGAAAATATTCTTGGAAAAATCAGAGTAGAAAATCTAGTTTTCGGCGCTTTTTGACAATCCATCTATGAGTTAGTCAGCTGTGATTCCATTGTCACGATGAATTGCCAGAGCAGCCAAACCTCTCAATAACAAAAAATTGGACAAACATGAGTTTTTAATTAGCAATGAATTTTATATATTCAGAAGGGTCATTACAAGTCCATTTTTTTTATCGTGCTCTTTTGAATCGTTTTTATTCGCTTCAACCGTCGATACCGGCAGCGTAGCTTATATTCTGAGCAACATGATATTCGAAAAAAAAAATTATCTAGGCAATCATCCAGCTCTTATTGAATTTTTAGGCTTATTATAGCCTCTACGAATTAAATATTTCTTCCACACTTTCAAGTAATGAGGACAGCAAGTGTGGCAGTGAGAAATTTTTGATAAAGCTCTTCAGTTTTGATTAATTTATCAGCTGCTTTGTCAATTTCGTATAAATCATGCTAGAAAAACACCGAAAATCTTTCTAATACATTTAGTCTAGTCAAAAAGTGCTTTTTTGTTCAATTTTGTTCAGCAGTCTCGGAAAAATATGAGCAAGGTGTCACTCGATTCTGAATGGCATGTAGATGTTTTTTGAGAAAAATAAAAATTCGCTCGCGAAAATTGTGAAAGTTATAAATAATATCCTGAAAGAGGGGAGTTTGGTTTTTTGCGCATATGTCAAAAATTAATTGAGATTTTTGAAATCTGAAAGATTCGACAAGAAGAGGAAATTTCCCAAATAAATACTCAGCTTCCGGAACTGTAGGATCAATATTTTCTCAGATAGGTAAAAATACGGCCAAAAACGGGTTATTTGGTTTGGGCAAGTCACGACCATTAAGGACACTTCAACAATAAACATTATTCAACCATACTAAATATGAAAATTAAGGAATGAAAAAATTCAGACAGTTACTAAATCGGTGAATGAGTTATAATCTGGCGATAATAGCGATTTCTCAATTAGTTATGCAACAGTTAACTAACAATTTTTTAGTACTCGAACATGAAAATTGTGAGTGTGATAACTGTTCACTATAGATCTGAGATTTTTTTTCATTCTTGGAGCTATTAGTATAAGGCTTCAGAGTAAATCCCTGTTGAAAAAATAAGAAAATTTCAATTTTTTAGTTGTTTATTAACAATTTACGTAGTTTTGCAACATCAAAATGAAATTTTTTAAATAATTTTAATGATGCGTTTTTTTATTATTGGAGGCTACAAGGAAATGGTAATTGAAAAATCGCGCTAAAAATGTTTTGTAGCTGGATTATTGTTCATTTACCTATCAAGTAAAAACCGGAAATTTTTCATTCATTAATTTAATATTTAATATACTTAGTTAAATACTTTTAATTGTTAAAGTGTGCCAAATGGGCCTTACTTTCGCAAGTCAGTTTGCCCGTTTTCGGCAGTATCTTCACCCCTCTGAGATTATAATTATAAATATTAATCCTACAGTTCCGGGAGACTTTCTTTCAGAAAATATCCTCCTCTTTTTGTAACTTTATTCAGATATCAAATAAATCAATTAGTTTTTGAGATAATTTTTTCTTTCAGTAAATTGATTATAACTTTTACAATTTTCAGAAACGAAACTTAACTTTTTTCAAAAAATATCTACATGCTCTTCCGAATCGAATGACACCTAGTTCATATTCTTCCGAGACTCATGAAAAAAGTTGAACAAAAAAAGCACTTGTTGACTAGACTATATTCTAATGATTAGTAAATCTTTCTCCAAGATCCATGATGTATAAATTCAGAAATGGATTGAACGCCATCACAAGACAGTTTTTACTTACTCGACAATTTTTATTAACTTCAAAATATTATGGAGTAATTAAATTGACAATCAAAGCCAAGAGTTAGTCATATTTTGATACCTACTCTACCTCAAAAAATATTCGAAATATTGAATATCGATTGAAAATCTTACATGAGCAGAAGTCACGCTCCTCGAATGTAAACAGGAAACAGGTCGCTAGGACCTAAAAACGTATGTGAAATGGAAAATTTTATTTACGAAGGAAGAAGTCAACCAAAACCTCCTCGCAATTCTTCTCATTCTAAATTTTATACTACCTATACAATTGAACGAAACTGCTCGTGCTTTAGATATAATACTATACTATTTAACAAAAGCTCGAGCAGTTTTGTTTAATAGTAAAGACTGAGTACAGTATACAATTTAGAAAAAGGAGAGGTACGAGGAGATTTTGGTTGACTTCTTCCTTTCGAAATAAAAATTTTCCATTATAGCCATTTTAACTTTTTTAAACATGATTTGTGCTCATAGTGACCGATTGAACTACTAATTAAACATAGAATGAAATATGCTTAAAACTAATTGTTACTTTACCCAATATTAGAAAAACGATTCAATTTCTTGATTTATTATGTTAAAATTATGAAAATTTGCTCAATCTGTCCATAATTATAGTGAGCGACCATTTCGTGGCTCCTGATTGGTCGGCCAGTTCGAAGCGCGAAAATTATACAATACTCAATTGCACAGCCGTCACGAAAATATATCTAGATGATTTTTATATAATTGCACATACATAATATCAGAAAAAAGAGGTGCTAGTGCTTAGTAAATTTCATGTTTACTCAAATACGTAAATACGAAGACTTTTATTCAATTCTATTATAATTTTCGTAGGCTCATGATGGGGGATTGATCCCCTTGATCCCCCCCTATCTACGCCACTGCCCTAAGGTGTATATTTATAAATCGAATAAAATATTTTTTCAGAAGATAATGGCCGATATTTACGAAAAGTGTTTCGAAGCATTTCACCAAGAATTACGTCCAGATTGCACTCATTATCATCAAGAGGAAGGTCATTATGCAGAACTATGCATTACTGCTTTTATTCGTCTTCGTTTTCTTCACTCTTTTCGATCCTTGAATATTAATTTTCTTGTCTGTTTTTTCTTTTCCAGTGTCGTGAGCTTCATCGAATGTCTCTTTTCTTGTATGTAGGTCTTTTTTAGGCTTTTTTTTTATCGTCACATTCAGTTCGTTGCAGTTCGAGCACCTTCTTATCCGGATTAGAGATTTTTATTTGTTAAAATCATAGAACAAAAAATATGAGAAGGTGTTCTTTAATTTATTGTTTTGTTTTTGATCTGATATTAATGATGGTCTAAATTATGGCTACCCAGCCGAGTTTTAGACCATGCATAGTAGAACTTGTAGCATTAAGAAAATATCAAAAATATTGAGTCTCTTATTTCAGAGCTTTGAATTTATTTTTAAGATCAAATTCCTCCAGCATAATGTTTGGTAGTAGATTATACCATCTGTAGTAAGAAACGGTAATTAGATAGAATCATTTGCACTTGTGTTACAGAGTTCTGTACAATCAAATGTTGGGGAGATGTTGATTTCGAGACGGTTGCGCATTTAGCGAAAAAAATATGTGTAAAAACGAGTAAGTGAAATCCTTTGTCTATTTCAAGAAGTAATTCGTGTTTTCGTATGCTAGAGAGAATATAATAATAACGTATCAGTATCATAGTCTATTAAGAGGATTTGTACGAATACACTTAGTTTCCCGTAATTCTGTTATTGATATTACAATACAATACAGTACAAATCATTTATTTCCATTGACTTTTACAAGTATAGGATAATGTCAAAATGTACAAAATATATAGTGTAATACTAGTGAGAGGCTCCCCCGCCTATTAAATAGATCCGTGAAAACTATAGATCGATGAAAATATAGTTTCCCGAACCACTATGAGTGCAAAGCCTGTCCCTGCCTCTGTCGAACGGTACGCGATTGAACCGAACGCATCCTTTATCTATGGTACGCGACGCGTCAAGTGCTGAGCTCGTCCCTGCCTCTGTCGAACGGGCGCGCCATCTGCTGCTCACTGTCAATAGTGTCAATCTGTAGTTTGTGCGGAATCGGTAGAATACTACTATACTCGTTGGGCCTCGCGGTGCCGATGCTTCTCGATAGAATTCGACCCGTCCAACTGTCGGCTCGAAAGGCGGTCACGTGAATTGAAGTCCATGTGAAGCGAAAATAGTTCTTAAGGGTCGGGAATGCAGCCGTTTTTGCGAATTTCGGAGAAACGTCAAACTTTAAACGTTCGATATCGAAAATCGGCGTCTCGGATCGAGGCGAGACGTAGCCTAAGCACTACGGAAAGGACGTGGCCGATCTCTTTATCTCGGCTTTATAAGTTTGCCATAATGCGGCCTTCGGCCGCCTGCATTTTGGGAAGTCCAAAATGGCAAACCAATTATTTATTTAGTATTATATACAAAGTACCTATCTTTACAAAAAGTATGAACATGAACGCAACCTGAGAAATGCAAACACATTTTTCAATAATATGCTGAGAACTAATAAAGGCAAACAATCTCCTGTGTACTCATCGACTGTGCTTTTCAATAAATTACCGCAAACAATCACCTCCACAACAAACTTCAAGAAATTTGTGAAAGAACTCGAACACTACACTATTAAAAATGATTGTGGTTAATTTAGTTTATTTTTCTTCTTATGAAGCTGATTAATTGATTTGGTGTATGAGAAATTTATGTCTATATTGTAATCACATGTTCATAAACAACTATGTTATCAGCATTTCATGCTGCTTTATAGTTTATTTTTATAAATAAATAAATAATAAATAAATAAAAAAATAAAATCACAAAATTATCACAAACAGTACCTACAGATTATTAAAATTATTAAATATGTACATATATATATATATTTTTTATCTTTTCTTTAACTCTGGTAAAAGGTCAGAGACGTTGCAATTAATAAATTGGTTAACAGAGTAAAACGTGTTCTTAATAAAGTTATCTTTCAGCATAGTTTTAAAAGAGGTGTATTTCTGAATCTTTTTTATTTCTGTTGGTAATTTGTTATAAAATTTAACTGGTAAAACTAAAGGGCTATTGGCTACTTTTGAGAGCTTGTGTTTAGGTCCAAGTTAAAATTTGTTCTTAACTCATGCTCACTAGTGTTTCTGGAAATTGGATAATTGGTTATATTTTTTTTAACATGCATTATTGATGTAAAAATAAATAATGAAGGAAATGTTAGTATTTCTAATTCTGGAAATAATTGTTTACACGAATATGTATACGGCTTGAATGTAATTGTTCTTACTGCCCGTTTTTGGGCTCTAAAGACCTCGTCAGCCCTGGCGAAGTTTCCCCAACATATAATACCATAATGTTAGGCATGACTGTACGTAGCCATAATAATAGAGCAGTAATAGGGAAATGTCAACTCTTTCTCTTAATTGCCATAATACATAAGTGGATATGGAAAGTGTACTGAATTTGAGAATTTCACAAATAAAAGTCGTCCCTAACAAACCTGTATGCTAGCGATTGCCGTTTATATTTTAGTGACACAAAAAGACCGGTCCGAATCTGCACCCTGCCTGAATGCGGACATGTCTAGAACAGAAAAACCTATGTTTCGAACATAACAGAGGAGCATAGACCAAAATATGCGCGGACTTGTAATGAACATGTTAATCTTTCAATTTATTTTACACGAAAAGAGTTATGAAGTGCTGTGCACTGTCTTGTCTTGCTGTTCCGAGCATGAGAGTGTCACCGACAGGTGGTATTTGGTAGAAACCACGGTTGATCACTCCTTTCTGGAAATGCTTGTCGCAATTTCTCGTCTATGACAGGAACCATTTTAGGTCGATCATGGACATCTTACCGTATATTATAACTTTGTCGTTTCTCATATTCTGTTGAAAATTGCACTCACTTTCGCTGCTTAAATTTTGGACAATGCCGTTCCGTGTTAGCGTCAGATGAAGAGATGAATGTAACGTTCTACCGTTTATGTTATTAGCCAGTTGGAGCCATGAGCAAATGCGAGTCTACAATATTATGCAATTCGATTATTTTCACCATCTCCCGAATTACACAAAATTTGCTCGTTTCAGCACTTCCTTGAACCTGTCAATTGGTTATCTAAAGGTTTCAAAAGAGTCAACTGTTCAGTGTCAAGTTGATCTTCCGGATGACCGTTCATGGGTTTCTTTCTAATGTTTGATAAACAGCAGATTATCTTCAAGTTGAGGATAATTATTCACCAATGAGTACCAATTGAAGTCACGATGACCTAACAGTCTTTCTGATACGGGCTGGTTTGGAAGAGCTGATGCAATTGCCATCCAATAATGATGGTTTAGTTCGGGTCTATCGACGTCGTCAATGATAGTATCTATTTCGTTACTTTCAGGAAGTTCCCATAATGTTACTTAGACCACTCGACTGCGATCGCAACCGTCGTGAGAAGTGTAATATGAGCAGACTAAGGCAGTGGATTTTCATTTTCGTATTATTCCTTCGATTTTTAATTTCATTATTTATAAACCACCCTTTGACGTGTTGTCGTATATTTGCAAAATTTCAGTCAAATCAGTTTAGGAGGAGTATACGAACAAGTGAAATACATGAGTCGTCTAATATAGAGCTTCGCTCGCTACGATCAATAAATAATTGAATCGGCCAAATGTATCACTCAATTTTTGGCATGAAGGGGAAGCAGAGCAAATTTAAAAAATCTGTGAAGTTGACATCTGTAAACCCTACGTATGATTTAATAATCCGAGTACTAGACTCTGTTTGAGACTTTGCGGTACTTACCATATGTATGATATTAACTGACCATATGCATGATGTTAATTAGAAATAAAACCAACAATATTTTCTAGTAAGTGCTCAGTCGAATATAGTGGTATCTATATAATTCAAGTAATGTTGACATATTTATTCATATGATGGGCATAGAAAAAAGATTTTTGAACTCAACATCTTGTGAGCCTAATCAAGAATTAATAGTCCTAGAATTGAACCTGACCCATAGTGACTTTCCCGATGTGACTCTGGTGGGATCATATTTTTCTTTCTATTGTCTCAAGTCCAAATTTTCAAGGAAATCGTACCTTAGTGAACTTTTGTAAGAGCTATTAAGGTCAACAGTTTTCAAATTTCAACGCATTCTGTGTTCTTTGGTCAAGTTTTGAAGAAATGTACTGAAATTAATGGGAAATTGATTATATTTGGCTATATTTTATAATATTGCCGAATTACAGTTATTTTACTGCTCCTACTGAATGATTACTTAATAAGAACGCTCTTCTCTCAATTAAGAAATGTACTTCTTGCTTCTGATCATCAAAATAATTTTACCTATTCAAGTCCACTTAAGCTTTTGTTAACCTGACTGTCGTTCAAATAATCAAAACTTGATCCATCTCAGTTATTAGCTGAAAGTTGGAGGGATAAAATATTTATATGGATTACCAAGGAATATTTAGCCTTATAATACTTCACAGTAGATCTAATATAACTATATCCCATAAATTGATAATAACAAAATATTTCATACATTTTTATATGCGAACTGAAATAATTGTTTTTTCGTATATTCATTCAGGCCGTAGAAGAGAAAATACAAGTTCTACAAAGTTTCAGAGAGAAAGTAGAACCTGAGTGGTCTATTACGAAAAATGAATTAGACGAGGTTAAAAATGAGTGGAATACTGTTTCTAATGATATAAATGATAAAAAGAAGGTGGTTGCATCTTTGGAAGAAGAATTAGAAAGAATATCGGTTGAGTCGGACCGTGTAAGTAAATGGAGAAATAAATCAAATTTATCCATTCATGAAATTGAATTATATATGCTGAATAAGTAAAATTATTAATTTATTTTTATCCCTAGCTGAAATTTGAAAGTGATATTACGGTAAATCAGCTGGAGAAAAAAATTGCCACTCTAATGGAAACTGCCCCTGATTTGAAATCATTAAAAATAAGGAAAATGGAATTGCATAAAGAGTAAGAATCAATAAATATTTAATTATATTGAAATATTTGGAGCAGAATATGTCAGCTAATTCCGTATTTTTCATGCATACCTATTTTACAAAGTTTGCTGAAACCATAACGGAGTTTATAAAAATTCATTCAACTAAGAATATTACCTAAAATCAAAAGAAATCTATTACAAACATTCAGCTGTGGTTAATAGAAATAGAGAAGTCATAATGTTTGCGTATAAAATTATAGTAAGAAGCATGAGGTGTGAAAAACCATTTTCAATTTTTTCCTTGAAAATTTTGAATATTTAAATTAATACGGGTCGAGTTATATATATATATATATATATATATATATATATATATATATATATATATATATATATATATATATATATATATATATATATATATATATATATATATATATATATATATATATATATATATATATATATATATATATATATATATATCTATATATCAGGGTTTCAATATGTCTGTCAGAGGTGGGCTAAAAACAGAAAGGTGGTGCAGTAAACTTTGTGAATATTATGACACTTGCTGAAATGTCGTGTCCAGAGATAATAAAATTGAACTTGGAAAAATGGTCTGTATATATTAAAATCAATTTTCAGACTTTTGAGATTAAATGAAGAATTCAACAAAGAAAGTAATAAGTACGTAGAATTTTTCAAGAAACTTCACGAAGATGCGGTGGTTGAGGGTGCAGAAATGAGGGTAAGTTATGTTGAATAAATATTTTTTTACAGTGAGTTAATTCACTGTGGTACTTCATCGTGGACGTGGAGTGTAAAATTCTGATCCATTTCGTTTCCACTCATTCAGGATCATATGGTTTATGTTTTCCACCACAGTTTGTTTGCTATTCAATGTCAGTGAAAAGTATTCATTACTGTATTGAAAATATAAATTTTTCATTAATGAGGTCGTTACTTGGAGCATAACAATATTTTGATTTTAACGATTACTATAATGCAATATATGCTGCAGTGTTTCACCACACAATGGCATAATCAAAATCTACTACTGCTTGGTGTATATTTATAAATCGAATAAAATATTTTTTCAGAAGATAATGGCCGATATCTACGGAAAATGTTTCGAAGCTTTTGAACAACATGTGGACGAAATGGAAGCTACTTAAGACGCTTTGAATAATATTTCCTCTGAAATGGTCGAAAAAAAGAAGTAAATAGAGAAAAAATATTACAGAGTTCACTAATCTGTATAGTGTTTATTTTATACAGGGTAATAAGTAGCTGTAAGTGTTTTTCTTTTATTGAATAAAAGAGTTTTTCGCTCATTAGAAGTTAAAGATGAAATTTTTTTGAAAATTCAGGAATATACAAATAGGATTTGATTTATATAATATATTTGTTGTTGTGTTATTCATTATTCAGTGTTATGTTTTTATCATAACATTATGTTTTTCTAGATAAATTATTAAAAACCTCTTGCATATTATGTATTACTGTAAATGGGACGACAAAGTATGGATTTTTATTTCTGCTCTCGCAGAACAACCCTATGTACAGTGCCAAAAGTATAATTGCGTCTTTTAAAAAAAGTTTTGATGTATTTTGAAACTGTTTTATAAATTATACTGATTGTCGATACGAAAAAATCTCAAAAAATGTTTTAAAATTTAAAATTGATAAAATTTTACAGAGAATCGTGTGACTGCAAACGCGCCACGACGGGTGGATATATATTGTGATGTCATAATATGAAAGGAATTTATCGATAGTACCTACAGAGTAAATTGATTGAAAATATCCGAAATTTAGTGCAATAAAATATTTATAATAGCTAATTTTATTTAGTCGTGTCCATGTGTGATAAAGGATTTATAAAGGCAAATTCCAATAATATACCTGATATTTAACATCTTGTGGAACATTTAAAATCATATTTTGGGGGAGTTGTTTTTGTAGTATTCGTACATATACGAAGCGAACACGATATCATTTTAGATATATTCATTATATTAATAAATAGAACAATGAAAACAATATTTAATCGATTAAAAGCTTTGCTACTAGATCAGCTGTGTGCTAAGATGAGTAGAAAAAACAAAAATAGTTTAATTATGAAAGGTATATAATATGATCTTTCCATTTATATAAAAAATGTTGTACACAATTGTAGAGCACCGTATCTTGGTGATTTAAATTAGTTTCTCTCATAATAACACATATACAGTGTGTCCCGTTAATAACACGCCAGAGTGATACTGGAGGTAGATTGGCTTCAGGTCAATCAGATATCATCAACATGACTTCAGTAAAAGTTTTCTGGTTTTCGAGGTATTGCCACTCATGTTTTTTAAAAAAATCTATACTTTTTGGTCATTTTCTCGCCTGTTTTGAATATAAATAAGTTCCAACTCATGTTTTTTTTCTTGTGCTATCATCAATATATGGTTGAGACCTATCATTTCATTAAAAACTAGCTGGCTAACCTCAAAAAAAAATCAAGTTGTTTCAATTTAATTTAAATCCGAAAACCTTAAGTAAAGTTTGTTTATTTACTGTGAAAAAATATTGTACCAGACAGAATCAGCAAAAGATCTTAAAAACTAGCCTATTTAATGCTCTTTCGAAAACGGTATAACATTTGTGGTTTTTTTTTTCAAAAATCTAAAAATTTCAATTTTCGTGATTGAAGTCGTACCATATATATGGTTGAGACCTATCATTTCATTAAAAACTAGCTGGCTAACCTCAAAAAAAAATCAAGTTGTTTCAATTTAATTTAAATCCGAAAACCTTGAGTAAAGTTTGTTTATTTACTGTGAAAAAATATTGTACCAGACAGAATCAGCAAATGATCTTAAAAACTAGCCTATTTAATGCTCTTTCGTAAACGGTATAACATTTGTGGTTTTTTTTTTCAAAAATCTAAAAATTTCAATTTTCGTGATTGAAGTCGTGCTACTTGCGAAATACACTGCACCGCAAATTGAACGCATAGGTTAAATATTTCCTAAGTTTTAACTGAGAATATTTTCTCAGGCGGTGATCCGATTTGAATAAATTTTTCACCAAATAGTAGCTCCGTTCTTTAAATAGCGACATTTTTTCTTCGTCCAAGCTTACATCCTTCTGCGGGTAATATCGGGTAGTTCAGGCAGAAAAAAATAGACGGTGTTATAATCGCATGTCTTCTGAGTAATTTGTTTTTTCAATCGTCTGTTTATCTTGAGCCACTCGAAAGATATTCATGTTTCTATAACCGCTCACACTTTTAAACGAAATTTTTTAAAACTTTTTTGTCAACTTGTGAAGGAGACTGCAAACGAAATTTCATTTAAAGTTGACAACTTTGTTTATTTATTTATTTTGAATTGATTGGGCCGATACATGATGTAAATTAATTAAGATATCAAAACAATGGTTTATAAAAAATATATACATATTTATTTATAAACACGAAGTAAAATAACGCATGACCCTCGTTTCCGTGAAACTTCATCTTCTTCAGATGCTTGATGCTAACTAATAAATAGGTTTCTCCGTTATATCGAATACAAGAAATAAATAAATGACAAATTGTGTAGAAAGGGTAAATAGGATTGTTATAAATTAGTAAAGTAGGAAAAACTCATTCTAAACTGGTAGTTAGGTAGTTCGGTAATTTTGAAAAGATTCGGAAGGGGCTTGTAGTATGGAGAGACATACAAACCCAAATAAACACAGTTTCTACTAGTAAAGAAATTTTGTATACACAACCTTCTTCGCAAATTAACAAAAAAAGTTTTAAAAAATTTCGTTTGAAAAGTGTGAGCGGTTATAAAAACATGAATATCTTTCGAGTGGCTCAAGATAAACAGACGACTGAAAAAACAAATTACTCAAAAGACATGCGATAATAACACCGTCTATTTTTTTCTGCCTGAGCTACCCGATATTGCCTGCAGATGGATGTAAACTTGGACAAAAAAAACATGTCGCTATTCAAACACCCTGTACAATAACTTTATTCATTTTATTGATCATCTTATAACTATTGCATAACTGCAAAGAACGGAGCTACAATTTGTTGAAAAATTTATTCAAATCGGATCACCGCCTGAGAAAATATTCACAGTCAAAACTTTGGAAATATTTAAACTATGCGTTAAATTTGCGGCGCAGTGTATTTCCCAAGTAGCACGACTTCTATGACAAAAATTGGAATTTTTAGACTTTTGAAAGAAAAAAACCACAAATGTTACACCGTTTTAGAAAGAGCATTGAATAGGCTAGTTTTTAAGATCATTTGCTGATTCTGTCTAGTACAATATTTTTTCACAGTAAATAGTCAAACTTTACTTAAGGTTTTCTGATTTAAATTAAATCGAAACAACTTGATTTTTTTTGAGGTTAGCGAGCTAGTTTTGAATGAAATGATAGGTCGATTGTCTCAACCGTATATTGATGATAGCACAAGAAAAAAAAACGTGAGTTAGAACTTTTTTATATTCAAAACAAGCAAGAAAATTACCAAAAAGTATAGATTTTTAAAAAAAAAATGAGAGTGGCAATATCTCGAAAAAGAAAACTTTTACTAAGGCCATGTTGATTTTATCTGATTGACCTGAAGCCAATCTACCTCCAGACCTCTGGCGTGTTATTTACGGGACACCCTGTATATATATATATATATATATATATATATTTATATATATATATATATATATATATATATATATATATATATATATATATATATATAGGGATATCAGATTTTAAGAAATTTATCAAGTCGCCTGGCGTTTTGAGAAATCAGAATTGATTGAAATAAACATCAAGATCATAATATATGCGTTTATATTTCAATATTTTAAATTTTATGTACTAGTTCAAATTATGAGGGAAAAAATATGAATATGATATGAAACAAGCAATATCATATATCAAGTGTTCAAAATGGCGACCATCAGACTCAATTTATTATTATTTATTGTATGGTGATCTGCAAATTCACTCTTGAATACAGGTAAAGTATCAGACTTTAAAAACAACAGTATCCGTTTTATAAAACGTTAAGCAGCATTTGAGAACATACGCGGGATTACATTTAGAAAAGCTTCTCTGATTCGCTGTTTCATATTCTCTGGTGTTTTTGGAAGTGTGTATTATACCGCACTTGTGAAATATTGACTTACTTATATTTGGTGTGTAAAAATAAAGGTATAATTATTGCAATCTTTAAACGGCACTTACTTGTTCAAATTAAATGGATCGCCCCGTATTTTATGTCACCAACAGATGTGAAATTTAATTGTCTATCGAATACCTGAATATATTCTTATCGATAACTCTTCACGTTTTTACATAAAATGAGCATATTCATTTTGCAAACTAATTTCGAGAAATTTTTTATTTACCAAGTCGCTCAGCGTATCAGAGAAGCTTTTCTAAATGTTATCTTGAGTATATTATTATATGTTGCTAAAGGTTTTATAAAAAGGATGTAATTGTGTTTAGAGTCTGATGGTCGCCATTTTGAACGCTTGATAAAAAATATTGGTTGTTTCATATCCATAATTTCTTTTTCCTTCATAAGTGGAACTAGTACATAACATCTAAGATAATTAAAGATAAACGCATATATTATGATCTTGATGTTTATTTCAATGAATTCTGATTTCTCGAAACGCCAAAGGCGACTTGATTGATAAATGATATACATTTCTTAGAATCAGTTTGCAAGATGAAAACGTGAATTTTATTTAAAAACGTGAAGAGATGTCGATAGGAATGTATTCAGATATTTATTAGACAATTAAATTTTACATCTGACATAAAATACGGGGTGTCCCATTTATGTTAAACAAGTTAGTACCGTTTAAAGATTGCAATTATTTTACCTTTATTTTTACACACCAAGTCTACGTTAGTCAATATTTCACAAGTGCAACATACAGTTCGTTTCAGTTAGTAGGCCTTATCATTAATTTTGTTACACAAACCTCAATGAAATGATATTTGTTTTCATCGTAGAATCCAAAAATGAAATAATATACAGGCTATTCCATTTGAAAAATACCAAACTTTGATACTTTTCGTGTTTTTGTCACACCCTGTTCAACATGAAAATATTTTTAAAATGTAGTCCTGCTAGGTCCCTATCCATCCTAAAGAAAAAACTTTCATAAAAACAAATACTCAAGCCATAACATAACGTGAATAACCTTGTATATATATATATATATATATATATATTAATATATATATATATATATATATATATATATATATATATATATATATATAAATATATATATATATAGATATATATATACAGAGTGGCCACTTTTTTAATGGGATTGTATTGGTAACTTTTAAACCATAAGAATTAGAAGGTCGGTCAAATGGAGAAAAAGTTGCATTCATAGAAGCACTGTCAAGCAGTTCAAACAAATCGAGATTATCAGGGCCGGTTATTGAGATATCATAAGAAAAGTAAATTCTGTCATTTTGATTTTTCTTTTTTTCCCACTTTATTTTGAAAATTATCAAAATATGTTATAGGAATTTTTTATTCCACAGTAACTTATCCTCAATTTGACGTAATCAGATTTCGTATCCAACGTTTCGTACGCTCTGGGCCACCTTCAACCTAATTTTTTTCAATACGGACCTGCATATTTTATTACACTCTTCGAAATAACTTTTAACGCTGAATTCAACGACATATCATAGAATGTCATTCAAAGTTGATTTTCAGGTGATTTTGATCTTTATCCAAATTTCTTTGGGTCGGATCTGTATTACATTGACCTTCAGTTTAATTAACAACATGCAATACATTTCAATAAGAAAATCAACTTACTCATCTTAAACTGAATGGAACGTAACAGAATCAAACAAAGCAAGAAACAAGTAATATTTATTTACATATTTCAAGAGGTGAAAAACCTAATTCATAATAATTAAACGAAACTATCATTTATTGAAAGACAAATTAAATGATTATTCGAAAGTAAATGATGAACATTAATGAGTAAGTGTTTCGAAAATGTCCACCATTTTGTAAAATGCACTTTGCGGTTCTGGAACCCATACTTCTTATACATTTGCTTTATTTCGTCTCCTTGAATACCTTCTAATAATACATTCTCAATCTTCTCGCGAAAGAATCTCTATTGTCGGGTCGGAGTATCATAAATTTTATTTTTCAGATATCCCCACAAATAAAAATCCAGCGGATTCAAATCCGGAGATCTGGCAGGCCATGCTACGGGACCTCTTGTTCCAATCCATGAATCGGGAAAAGTTCGATTCAGATAGTCTGTGACTATGCTTGAGTTGTGTGGACCACATCCGTCTTGTTGGAACCATGGACTATTACGCCGATACCGTATAGGAAGATCATCCAACATTTCTTCTATAATTTCTACATACTTTGCTCCGGTTAGATTGCCGTCAATAAAATAGGGTCCCAGTAATTCATTATTCAACAAACCACACCATATGTTCAAAGAAAAACGATATTGATGTCTAACTTCATGAATTAAGTGAGGATTTTCTGTGGCATAAAAATGTTTGTTCCTTCGATTGAACATGCCAGAATTTGTGAATGTCGTTTCGTCTCCCCAAATGATATTGTGCGCAAAATTATTGTTATTCCGCACCTTCCGTTGAAACCAATTACAGAACTGCGACCTTCTCTCAGGATCATTGCGATATAGTTTTTGCACGGCTTGGTATTTATAGTCATGGTATCCGTGTCTCTTGAGTATTTTATTAACAGTACTTTTTGATAAATTGCATTCATTGGCCATAGTTCTCGATCCTATTCCTGGATTCATTCGAATTTGGGCCAGATCATAGATGTCATTGAGAGGCTCGTTTCGTCGTACATAAGGACCTCTAGGTTTGATGAATGAATTATGTGCAAGTATCGTTGTAGATAAACGTCGAAACATTTTAATATTTGGTGTTGTTCTTTCAGGATATAATTCACCATACCTTTGTTGTGCTTTGAACGAATTCCTATCTAGTTTTATGTACACTTCGTATATATCTCTCTTCTCTTCATTTGTGTATCTTACCATATCGAATAAGTAAAATTGAAATTACTCAGAAAAGTATTTGATGACAAGTTCTTGTGAGACAATAATAAACGAAGTGACAAATAATATGACATTGCTTGTTATGTCCTTTTTAATCCACGGCCTACTACTTGAAAATAATACATTCAATAAATGTAGAGTTGTGTGTATGTAAGAAAAAACAAGTCTATCAACGATATCAATGTTCTGACCAAAATTCAATTGAATGCAGAAAAAAAATCGAGAACAATTGTGACCAGTGAATGCAATTTATCAAAAACCGCTGTTAATAAAATAGTCAAGAGACGCGAATGCAATGATTTTAAATTTGAATACCAAGCCTTGCAAAAATTATATCGTAATGATCTCAAAATAAAGTTCGATTCTGTAATTTGTTTCAACGGAACAAATGACAAATCCAACAATAGTGATTCCTCGCGAGAAGATTGAGAATGTATTGGAAGGTATTCAAGGAGACGAAATAAGCAAATGTATAAGAAGTATGGGTTCCAGAACCGCTAAGTGCATTTTACAAAATGGTGGACATTTGGAACACTGAAACGTTGGGTTCATCATTTACTTTCGAATAATCATTTAATTTGTCTTTCAATGAATGATAGTTTCGTTTAATTATTATGAATTAGGTTTTTCACCTCTTGAAATTTGTAAATAATTATTACTTGTTGCTTGCTTTGATTCTGTAAGGTTCCATTCAGTTTAAGATGAGTAAGTTGATTTTCTTATCGAAATGAATGAAATGAAGGTCAATGTAATACAGATCCGACCCAAAGAAATTTGGATAAGGATCAAAATCACCTGAAAATCAACTTTGAATGACATTGTATGATATTTCGTTGAATTCAGCGTTAAAAGTTATTTCGAAAAGTGTCATAAAATATGCAGGTACGTATTGAAAAAAATGAGGTTGAGGGTGGCCCAGATCGTACGAAACGTTGGATACGAAATCTGATTACGTCAAATTGAGGATAATTTACTGTCAAATAAAAAACTCCTGTGACATTTTTTGATGATATTCGAAATAAAGTGGGAAAAAAAGAAAAATCAAAATGACAGAATTTACTTTTCTTATGATATCTCAATAACCGGCCCTGATAATCTCGATTTGTTTGAACTGCTTGAACATGCTTCTATGAATGCAACTTTTTCTTTATTTGACCGACCTTTCAACTCTTATGGTTTAAAAGTTACCACTACAATCCCATTAAAAAAGTGGCCACTTCAATGAATTAAAATAGAGATTAGTAAATAATAACTCAATAAATGTGAATTTAAATAATTAAAATGGAATCAAAATGATGACAAATGTAAATGTATGACTTATAAATGATCAAGCATAATTTTAAAATCAATAATATATGGAAAACTCTTATAGAATGTCAGAAACTTAAAATGTCATTAATCGTTGGAAGTAAATATCAAGTAAATCAATAGAAATTCATGAAATATTAGAAATATAGGAGAATTCAAGTAATAAAATCTTTGTAGGTATTAATTGGAAGAAATTAATTCAATATAACAGTCTTAATTTATGTAGAATACATATAATAGTGGAAATTTATGTATCGTAGAATCAGCTAAATTTGTATATCAGATTATAAGTAAATTTTAAGTCATTGAAGGTAGTTAATCATATATAAAGGTATTAGAAGAAATTAGTTAACTGTTTTATATATAAAATTATTGGAGAATAATGTAATAAAGAAGAAATTCAAGTTAGAATCAAAAACTATATATATCGAATAGTCAAATTTTTCAAAATTAAATAATAAGTGAATTAAGGGACAGAATAGTAAAATTTTTAGTACAAAATGTTCAGAATATTCTGTAGATGAGTTTAACTAGATATTTTCAGTCTAAAATATATGTTTTTATTACAAATTTGTTAAAAATCTAATCAAATGTCATTTAATTATTTAAAATAATCACATTGAAGTACTGAGATTGAAAAATTTTAAATTATCATAAAGAAGCTGTTATTATTGAAATAATCAATTTCCAAAATTATTGTATTTTTAATTAAATAGAATGGTATTTAAAAATGTACAGTATCTTTTAGTTTAATTTTTAAAAATGATTAATAATCATAAAAAGGATATTGAGAACATTCTAGAAAATGTACATCAGGTAATTTGATTTTCAAAAATAAAAAGACATTATAAAGGGAAAGTGAATTGCATTTCCGGAGTTCAGTTGATTTTTTAGCAGCCAAGCCATAAGCATTTGTCTTTCGCGTACATCAAGTATTCATTTTGTTTATTAGTATCTCCATTATTATCTTTTCGTGAAAATATGAAGTTGAGACCGAAATTATAATTATAAAGTAAATAGATAAAAGTACAAGTAAAACATTTAAATTACCTGAAGTGAGTTTTTCAAAATATTAATGTAAAAACAACAGAAAAACTGGGAAAATGGAGGTTAAACAATTTAATTTAAAGAATAAAAAATAGAAATTGAAAAAAATATAATATCAAAATTGTTGGGGAAAAAAGTAAAAATATAAAATTAAAATAAAATAGAAATTATAAATTATCAAACATTAAATAAAAAATATTTAAACAATTTAAAAAAACAGGTAAAAGATAAATAAAAAGGTTAGTGATTTTTTTATAAAAAAGGATAAAATGTATATTTGAAAAGGTAAAAATTATAAATTAAATAATTTAAAAAAAATTAATAATAAATAAAAATATATTTTTTAAATTTTAATTTTTAAAAACAGGATAGAAAGAGTAAATAAAAATTTCCACTTTTTAGTAAAAGTAGGATAGAAGGGGTATATAGAATAGTTGTAAGTAAATTATAAAATTAAAGTTAATAAAAATAAAAAATAAAATAAAAACAGTAAGTTCATTAAAATTTCAATAAAAAGAACAGGATAGAAAAAGGAAAAAAAATTAGGAGTACTTTTTTTTAAAAGAGTAGGAAAGTAGGGAAAAAATAGTTAAAATTGTAAATAAATTATAAAATAAAGTTAATTGAATGAATGGAAAAAAATACATGAAATAAAAAGAAGTAAATAGTTTTTAAAATTGAATTAAATTATGAATCATATAAGTAATAGTCCAAATTTAAAAATAAAATTTTGTAATACATATGAAGCAAAGTAAGATGAATAATAGTAATTTTTAAAAGGTAATAGTATATAAATTTTAAAAAAAATTTAAATTTAAAAATTATAAGATCGTAGAAAATATATAAGAAATAGCATATATAAAGCAAATGAAAAAGTATAGAGATTATAGACAGGTTATAGGAACGAAAGTAAGG